>CAAKHD010010390.1:0-23124 GCA_901007705.1 Fistularia tabacaria
TGTGAGCAGGTTTTAATTTGTACTATCAAGCTTCTGACAACAAGAGAAATGGAGTAGGAGTTATCTTGAAGGAGGAGTTTGTTAGGAATGTTCTGGAGGTGAAAAGAATGTCAGATAGACTTATGAGCCTGAAATTAGAAATTGAAGGTGTGATGCTCAATGTTGTTAGTGTCTATGCCCCATAGGTAGGATGTGAGTTACAGGAGAAGGAGACGTTCTGGAATGAGTTAGATGAACTAATGCAGAATATACCCAGAAATGAGAGAGTGGTAATTGGGGCAGACTTTAGTGGACATGTAGGTGCAGGCAATAGAGGTGATGAAGAAGTGATGGGCAGGTTTGGTATCCAGGATAGGAAAATAAAGGGGCAAATGGTGGTAGACTTTGCAAAAAGGATGGAAATGACTGTTGTGAATACTTTTTTTCCAGAAAAGACAGGAACATAGGGTAACCTATAAGAGCGGAGGTAGGAGGACGCAGGTAGACTACATCTTGTATAGACGAGGTAATCTGAAAGAGATCAGTGACTGCAAAGTAGTAGTAGGTGAGAGTGTCACCAGACAGCATAGGATGGTGGTTTGTAGGATGACTCTGGTGACAAGGAAGATCAAGAGGACAAAGGTAGAGCAGAGGACAAAGTGGTTGAAGCTGAAAGGGGAGGAGTGCTGGATGGTTTTCAGGGAGGAGATGAGAAAAGCTCTTGGTGGTCAGGGAGAGCTACCAGATGACTGGATAGCTACAGCTAATGTGATCAGGGAGACATGTAGGAAAATTCTCGGTGTGTCGTCTGGAAAGAAAGTAGATAAGGAGACCTGGTGGTGGAATGGGAAAGTGCAAGAATGTATCAAGATAAAGCGGTTAGCAAAGAAGAAGTGGGACACTGAGAAGACTGAAGAGAACAGACAGGAGTACAAGAAGATGCAGCATGAGGCAAAGATAGAGGTAGCAAAGGCAAAACATGGGGGCATACGATGACTTGTATGCTCGGTTGGACAGTAAGGAGGGAGAGAATGATTTACACAGGTTGGCAAAACAGAGAGATAGAGATGGAAAGGATGTACAGCAGGTCCGGGTGATTAAGGATAGAGAGGGAAATGTATTGACAGATGCTAGAGGAAGAATTACAGTGGTACACACACTATCCAACAGTGGTATGTGGCAGCTGTGGCACAGTTATGGCAAAAGCATGCCAGGCTAATGAAAAAAACTTGACATTGGTATTGCCATTCAAGTAAATATTAATTTCTTAATATCTATATGAATTATCCTGCTTTAACTGTCACAGTGGGGTTGGAGCCAATCCCTGCTGCCATTTAGCAAGGTCGCAGTTCACCTTGCGTATGTTTTTGGACTGTGCAAAGATAGGGGAGAACCCGGAGGAAACCGAGGCAGAAAGACCCGGGTAAGAATCAAACCAGCCACCTCCTTGCTCTGGGGCGGCATTGATAACCACTGAATCACCTTCATCACAGCCAGACTATGGGGAACATTAGAAAAGTCAACAGAGGCGTGACAGATTTGTCAAATCAGTTCCATGCCAAAAAAAACGCCCTATATCAAGTTAAGAGTCAAGGCTTTTCCAAGGTGAATTTGCAGGTTGCTTTGGTCCAACAACTGTCGTATAATTTAACCCTTAAAGTCTTTTCTGAACTAATAATATTAAGTTTTTCCATTGTTCTTAAAGTGGCCATTGAAAATAACTTAAGAAAAGATTCAATTGACTGTTGGCAATTAGATAATTGAAATGAATAAAATAAAATAGTTAATGTAAAGTAGAATAAAAAAAAAACAAAAACATTTTTGTAGTTGCAGGCGAGTAAATTTTATAAGATGTGATGAAAACTGGTGGGATTAAATTCTGGACCAACACTTTACTCAAATAGAGTCCAGTGAGGATGACTTAGCAGATATCCACGAGTTTATTTGTTTTTAACCAGTTGTGGAAAATGGCAACTAAGTGAGAGTGTACAATTTTTGCCCAGTCTTTATACATAACTGTTTTCAGTCCTTTCTTATTGTCTGACAGCCTCTTGGAAATATTCACATGAAAATAAAACAGGCATTTCTTAGCGATCATGTTCCACCTCAGATCTGGCGACTTATCATTTGGTCTCCTCATGTAAAGAATTTTCAAGAGGCAAAGGAGAGGCTGTGTTTTCCAGACTCGGTCTGAAAAAGGAAAATGAGCCTGGGGACTTGGGGAAAAGGCATCTAATAAATAAAAGAAAGGACAGCGCTAATGCAATTACAAATGAGCAAAAGCTGTGGAACAGATGGATACAGATGGGCGGCCGGGCCACGGCATTGCATCTCAGATAAAACTTACAGCTTAGGTCAAAGTACGCAAACACACACCTCTTCATGCACTCACTTAGCATCACACCACGCAACAGTCCCATCTAAAGGTGACTATATTAGCAAATAACTTGCCCTCGTTTGTTGTGGAATCTGACTTAATAATTCCCCTGTCCAGCAAGATGCATTCAAACGTTTTTCTATAAAGACAAGAAAATAGCCCGCAATTTCAGATCTGGAGACTATTTATCAAAGCTCTTGTGACATGTTATGGAGCCAGGAGCGACAATGTATCACCCGTCCAATTACATTGTAATTTACTTGTCCCTCAAGCCGGTTGCTGTAATTATACTGTGCGAAGTAACAGCCTCCCCTCACAACTGCAGAAAGGTGTACCAGGGGCAAAAACAATCTAATATTTAACAATAGTACATTTAATATGTGATTTGTATCAGATATTTATCTGACATGGTCTGTGATTAACTTTCAGTGACACGGAAAAAACCCAATATAGTTGGAACTTGATGATCCTACACTGCAGCCCCCGGAGATAAATACGTGTCTCAATATGAGATTTTGGCAAAATCGTATCATATTTTAATACTTCGTTTAAAAACAGACACTCCAGTGTACAATGAAGCAATAGTGCGACCTGCATAAAAATTTTATGAGGCTTGGATGACAGTATTTTCTGCAATTATGCTGCTGGAAAAAAAAAAAAAAGTTATAAAATCTGGCTATTAAAACACGATGTTTTATTGGATGTGTCCGTGTTGTTAGTGTAAAAAAAAAAAAAAACATCCCTGGTGATTCAATATTAATGGAAATTTAACTGCATAAGTCACTGTTTTTCACTCTGGCTTTCATCTTCGCAATTTAGTCTTCTATAATTTCAAACCAATTAAAACATAAATTCGGGGGAGCATCTCTTACTTTGAGTATCCCAAGTTTAACAATTAACGCACCATCAAATTTGTGGGATTTGACCTTTAATTTTAAAAAAGTTACAAAAAACAATGAATTCCGCTCAAAATCAGTTGTGATGAATATTTGTTGTTATTTATTGGTCTCCCACTCTTATCCTTTCTCACTTGAACAGCACTTTGATGGAAAGTGCTTGACAACAACAACAACAATAACAATAATAATAACTAAGAATTTAACTCTGGTGGATGACATATTCAGATTTTCTTCTTGTCAGAAATATTGTTAAAATATTAATATACGAGTTAACGCCTAGCTTTAATTTTAACTGCGGTGAAAGTACAGGCTTATCCACTACAAAATGTGGGTGAAGTGTGCAGTATAGACGTACTGAATTATTTAATAGCATATTCATGTTTTGTTATTGTTTAACATAGTATCATAATTTACATAATTCAAATACTTCAGCAGAATTGATAGCAAATGGTACTACATTTTATATCTTCCATGATATATTTGTTTAAGTTTTGGAAATGCTTGAATAGCAAAGCATCTATAAACTATTTGTGTCCAATTTGTATTAATACTTGCATTTCTTGTGCGACAAATGGCAAGATATTTTGAACTCTAGCTTTATGTATAATTCATCTAAAATAAGATAGTATAAGTGCGTTTTGCATGAAAAGACACACTTTCAGTAAAACCCCGTGTTTCATCTTAACGGCGATACGTTTCCGATGTATGTTTAAAAAATGTGATTTGTTTTCGTGTGTGTGTCCATTTATAAGCATGTGTGTGTTTGTGTGTGATGTCGGGCAATTGTATTTCCTGCAATATATTCTATCCTCGGGGTCTGGCAATCCATCACACCGCTGTCAGGCGTAATATGTGACACCCTCACATATTAGTTCGGAGAGTTTGTCACATTAATCAATATGCATCACTGTCACACGTTGTGTTTGTAAACCTCTCTTTCTGTTACAAATAACCAAACTGATGTGATTGATAGTGGCGGAGGAATGTGTTTTTTTCTTTGATATGTCATGTAAAAGAATTGCACGCCGAGCCCCTGTGTGTAAGTTCATTGATGTTTGGAGTTGTATACCCAGATCATTCCATTTTAAAGAGCTAATATGTCTTTTCTGATATAAACAGCTGCTTTGTTTATGACTTTAACCAAGCAATTTAGCATCGAGGCACTTCGGTAAAATGGATGACTGCTTCCGATGCGCAAATATTTTACTTTCAGCGGAGGAGTAATGTAAAAAGATGCAAAACATAAACAAAATAAACAAGTACAGCACAGGATGACGGATGAGAAAACAAAGGGGGATACATCTTTTTGAGAGGAGATAAGAAGTAAGAGGTCCTTACAGCAGAATGAATCACGGCATGAGGCAAAAGCGTCTAGACTAACTTTACCTGCTGAATGTGAAGACGACCAAGAAAAGCCCCAGACACCATGCTAAGGATGTCATTCCAGCCAACATAGGAAACTAAATACATTCATTGATGCAAATTATGTTTAATTCATCTGATTCCTACTGTGTTGATATTTGAGTTTCCTTTGTTTAAACTGTTTGCACAAGCAACCAACTGCATTAAATATTTAAACATTACCTCTGTGGCTTTAAGCTTTGCATCTGCTGCAAATTAACATAGACTTTTTTCATGGTCAACAATGGAGATGATGAAGATTATTACTATTATCATTATTCAATGTTATGTAATATTATTATCTAACTACTACTAATATATGTGTATGTATATATATATATATGTATATAAGATAATAATGATAATAAAAATAATACTTATGGATTTATTTATCCATCTGGTATTATATACTACTATTACTACTAATAATAAACAGCAGATTAATTGGAAAAAATTGGGAAAACTGCCCCGAATTAGTGAGTGAGTGAATGGTCGTTTGTCATGTGGCCCTGCGATTGACTGGTGACCAATCAAGGGTGTACCTTGCCTCTCGCCTGATGACAGGTGGGATAGGCTCCATCATCCCCCGCGATGCGAAGTGCAGGATAAGTGGCAGATGATAGATGGATGGATAATAATAATAACGATTATTATTATTATTATTATTATTATTATTATTATTATTATTATTATTATTATTATTATTATTATTATCATTATTATTATTATTATTATTATTATTATTATTATTATTATTATTATTATTATTGTGGCTATTGTCTCTCTGTCCCTGGTCCCTGGTTTCTTCTGACAGAGGAGCTCTGCGTGGAGTTTCCATGTTCTCACGTCGTCTGCGTGGAAATCTCCGGTTTCATCCCACAGGCCAAAAAGACACAGGAGAACCCAAATTGCCCAGAAGTCTGAATGATGCTTTACATGAGGCCCTGATTGACAGCTGTAATAGGCTGCAGGACCACCGTGAGTGCAGGATAAGCAGAATAGAGAATGAATTAATTAATTATAATTGTTGTCATTTTTATCTTTACCATTATTATTGTTGTTGTTATCATCATCTTGGCTTGTTTGTGTGAGATTATGGGGGTTAACAGGTAATATTTTTAAAATATGAAAATTAAGAAAAAAAACCTTAACGGCAACTGTAGAGGTAAAAAGGGGAGAAAGGAGAAGACAAGGGGTGGAGCAAACAGGTGATTAAAGAGGAGAGAGGGAAGGAAAAGAGGGGGAAGAGGAGGAGGTGGGGGAGATTTCGGGAGAGCAGAAGAATGAGATGAGGAAATAGGAAAGCAGATGAGAGGAGCAAGAAGAGAAAGGAGGAAAAGAGAGGATATAGATGAGTTGATGGAGGAGAAAAGAAGAGGTGGATTAAACTGTGTCCATTTCCAGCCACCCCGAACATTTAAGGCCGTCTGTGTCGTTTGTCCTTTGAGATTTAAAGCACTATATTTTACAATCTTTAGGTCAACTAAACCTTAACTGATTGGCTCCATTATTTAGGCATTTGGGCGGAGGCGGATTCTGACACCTTGCCAAGGTTATATATGTCGCCTTTTCTTCTGCCGGCACAAGATAATTGATCAGAGTTGCAGTCTTGAGCCTTTCCTTAGCAGTAATTTGGGTAGAAAGCAAAAGCCATTATGTGCTCAACTGAGAACTGATTCTTTGCCTCTGGCAGCTGAGGTGATGATTTTGAAATTGCCTCTGGCAGTTTCATTTTGTGTTATATTGCAGTAGATGGGATGACCCGAGAAAACCCCCATGTGAAAAATTACAAGCCAAAGAAATGGATCTGATGACTTTATGTTTTGAAATCGCCGTCCTGGGAAAAAAATGGACATAAGTAAAATACATCTCGTGGATCTTCCCATGCATCAGTGCCGTACGGTGCACAAAGTAACCGCGGGAGGCCAGTTACACAAAACCTTCGACATCGGTTTGAATCAATCTGTTGTATTCAAACTCACCTTAATCACTAACTTATCATGTTAGAAGTAACTCAGACAATTTAATGTTAAAAAAAAATTAGTATGTAGTTTAGTTTCATGTCTCAGAGGAGGTGAAAAGCATCAACTAATGCCACAACACCACTTGACTGCTGTTTTATAAACTTTTGTATGTGTGTTTATGTTTCTTTTGAGCATCTATTGTTTCAAATGTGTTTCAGTTACATTGTGGCGGACACTAAGGGGCGTGGCCTCTCACCCCGGGACTAAGGGCTGGGGGGCATTTTTAAACCGTATATATATGGGTTTTCCCAAATGTTTTGTTTGTTAATTGTTCTAGTTGATGTGTCTGGATTAAAGTTTAATCTCCTCCATGACTCCGCTGTCATTTCCTTGTCCACACACCAAATTGGTGACCCTGACGTAATGATGTCTGACTCAGAGGAAATACGCAACCCTGCCCATCGCGGCCGTCCGGCTGCTGAGTTCCGGCAGAGCGACCTGGCTGCTTGGTTCCAACATGCGGAGGCGATTTTCCACCTGCGTGGAATTGTGTCGGAGGAGGCGAGGTACTTTTAGTTTGTCGCGGTGTTGGACCAACAGACCACAAGGCGGTCCATGGGGTTATTGCGCGACCCCTCGCCGTGGGGCAGATATACCATGCTACGGAGTTTGCTGCTGCAGAGATACAGTCTTTCAGCAATGGAGTGAGCCAACAGGCTACTTTCCCTGTCCAGTTTGGGCTACGGGTCGGCCGTGGACCTGATGGAGAACACTTTGTCGTGACTGGGATCCTACAATGGTGGATTCCTTTTTCAGCATGTTTTCCTGGAGCAACATCTGCCCCCTGTGTGCGCCTTCCTGGCAAACTCCCAGTGTCTGGCCAACGGCGACTACCGGGGTCTGGCTGAGGAGGCTGACCGCATCCTGATGATGTCCAGGCAGTGCGCCATTGGGAGTGTGACGTCAGAGCCCCCTTGGATGGTGCCAGGAGACGTGGATGCAGCCGTGGTGGCTGGGGTGACCGCCCCGAGAAGACAGAGGACTGGCCTATGTTTTTTCTACTAGCGGTTTGGCAGCAGGGCATGGCGCTGTGTTTCCCCTTGCACGTTCAAGGGGGCCCGGAAACGGCGGAACCGGCTCTCAGAAGCGGCTGTGGCCACTGGCGGACACACCCAGCTGCTTTTCATCAGGGACTCGAGGTATGGATTAGGTTTTTGGGTGACCCTGGCTCACAGAAGAGCCTACTTCCCCCAACTCAAGCAGACAAACTTTCGTGTCGTGATCGGTTTCTGTGTGTCTTGGCGGCCGACATTTTGAGTGGGATTTTGTGGTCATCGTCATCATGGTCCCCATCATCGGTACAGATTTCCTTTGCGCTAACGGCCTGTTAGTGGACATAGCAGACCGCCGTCTTATAGACACAGTGTAGTTTGCCACCTATCCCTGCGAGACAAGGGAGGTTGGGCCCCAAACGCACGCCAATTTTTTGGTTGCGGGGGATGTGTACCAACGGTTGGAGGACGTGCCCCAGACCGCAGTGTTCATCCCGTTTAGCCTGTTCGAGTTTTTGCATGGCCATATGCCTTTCGGTCTGAAGGGAGCAGCTTAGACTTTCCAGAGGCTCATGGACTCGGTACTGCGGGATCTCTCGTTCGTTTTCATTTATCGAGACGACATTCTGTTGGCCAGCCCGTCGGCTGATGTGCACCTGGAGCACCTGACACAGATTTTCCAGCGTCTCGACCAGCATTGACTCATACTCAACCCAGCTGAGTGCCAGTTTGGTCTGCCGGTGGTTGAATTCTTGGGACACCGCATTTCGCCGCAAGGCGCTGTTCTGTTGCCCTCTAAGGTGCAGGTGCTCATTTCCTTCGCCCGGCATAGGTCAGGGTGTTGCAAGAGTTCTTGGGCATGGTGAATTTTTTAACCGACTCCTCCCCTCATGCTGCCCATCTCCTCCAGCCGCTTAACGGGCCTTTGCATTCCAGACGGGTAAAGGATGCAGTTGTCTGCCCTCCGGAACAGGTTAGTGCTTTCGACGGGGCTAAGCGTGCCTTAGCTGGCGTGGCCCTTCTAGCCCATCCCACAGCTGATGACCGGTGCGTCTGACGTTGCTGTTGGGGCTGTGGTTGAGTAGCGGTTCGCGGGTGCGTTGTGTTCTTTAGCTGAAAATTGCGGGATAGTGAACGCAAAATCGTGTCTTGACAGGCGGTTGTTGGCCCTGCTTCTTCCAATGAGGCATTTCCGTTTTCTTCTGGAATGCGGCTCTTTCACAGCGTATGGGGACCACAAGCCATTGACTTAAGCCATGTCCAATGTAGCTGAGCCCTGGACAAATGGCAGCAGCCAGCAGCGGCACCTCGCCACTGTTTTCGGAATTCACAACAGACATAAGGCATGTGGCTGTGACGGCAAATTCGGTTGCGGATTGCCTGTCACATTTTCTTGTGTGCCCGGTGCATGTCGGGATTGATTTCTCGGCTATGCCCAGCGATCCGGTTGTCCTCAAACTGAAGTCGTCGCACACTGGCCTCAGGCTGGAGGATGTGACTGTGCAGGACAGTGGTACATCTGTATTGGCCGGCCCCGTCTGGTGGCTCTGGTGGCTTTGCATTGTTGGGTTTTCGACTTGGTGTACTCGCTCTCACAGCCAGGGGTTCACCCATTCAGAGCACTAAGGTTCACCGGCGCATTGGGGCAGCTCTTTCCAATCCCGGCTAGGCGTTTCGACCCCGGTCCATGTCGACCTGGTGGGCCCACTGCCTCCTTCGCAGGCCTTTACACACCTGCTTACCATGGTCGATAGGACTACCAGGTGGCCAGAAGTGGTACCGCTGTCCTCCACAATGGCCATGGACGTGGCTTGGAATTTGCCCATTTCGGCACACCGTCCGACATCACCTCAGACAGGGGTCCACAATTTGTGTTGGCATTCTGGTCAGCACCGGCAGGGTCTTTTGGGACGACATTGCACCGTACGACGGCGTACCACCCTCAGGCCAATGGAATTTGCAGGCCAGGCGAATTTTTGGCCAAAAGATCCGCTCCGCCATCCCGTCCGTTCATGGACTCTGTCGCTCCTTTTGGCCCGCGCTTTCTGAGCCCCGTGTACCATTGTTTTCCATTGACTTTTGTGCCTGCGGAGCTCATGTTGGCTCGTTTTTGGTTCGACTGGCATGACGCTCACTGCTGGCCTCTGCAACCCCTGTAAGATGGGCCATTCTGCGTAGTGGAGGTGGGCGTTGAGTGTTTCGTTTGAGTTTTTTTGGACATGGGCGGGCGTAGGGAGCGGGTCGCGCTGGATCGGTTGAAGCCAGCACACAGGATGGCAGGGTGGCTGTGGTCACCCTCCATCCAGGACTCCAGCAGCACCTCCGCAGGTCCTGTGTCCGGCACCTCCTGACATTGTGACTGAGAGCCGCCACAGCTGTTTTGGCAGGTCGATGAGGCCTCCCGTGAGGAGCTAGTTGTTGCCCGGAGTCCCTTCTGGGTTTTTTGGGGGGCCCGTGTGGTGGACAATGAGGGCCGTGGCCTCTCACCCAGGACTAAGGACTGGGAGGAGTGGTTAAACCGTATCTCTACGGGCGTTCACGAATGTTCTGTGTCGTTGGTGTGCCTGGATTAAATTTTAAACATCTCCACTGCTCCGCCGTCATTTCCTCATCCGTACACCACAAAGTGCTTGTCGTGGAAGGTTTAAAAAAAGCCTTTTCAGTATGCTTCCTATTATTTATACTGCTAATGAATGACCAAAAAATAAAAATAAATATATTTTTTAAAATAAAATGAAGAAAAATCCAATCACGTTTGCTCTGTAAAAAAAAGTACAATGCAATATAACAAGAACTCATTGAAAAAAAATGTGCTGTTAGCCAATATGTTTAGCAACGCCACTCAATCACATCCTACTGATTGAAAAAAAAAATTCTGTGTCAAGGAGGGACATGCACATCATATCAAGCAATGAGGATTGATATCATTCAATCGTAATTAATTTTTTTCCCACATTTTTATATTTCTTGCATACATTCCTTGCTAACAGTCAAGACTAGGTATAATTTAAAAATAATTCATATTTCTATCTAAACGTCCTTTTATATTTGCTGGACTTCTACAGTCTGCCTTGAACAGATGGAAAATCTCAAAGTCATCGTTCATTATGAGAAATCTTGTCGAGAGAATAGATTGGATTCTAACTACAGTACTAGATCTACAGTTGATCCATAATTGTCAAGCTATGGAAGCTTGACACTCCTGATTGTCTGGTTTCTACAGGTCTTCAACGGAAGGGCGTGAAAATGTACTTTTCGACACTTGCCTTTAACAATATAGTCCATGAGGAGGCCCTTTCAACAAAATGGAGCAAAAATTGATGGTTTTCAAGGTGATTTTTGCATGAGAAAAAAACATCCAATAGTTTGGTATGAGGTCTGACAGGCCACTTTAAGCCACTATAATCACATGCCAGTCAATCCCCTGACGTATTTGGAAACCGGACAAGTTCTATATGATTATAATCAGAGGTAGCGAGCCGCTCCGTGTGCGACCATCATTGTCTGTGTGCTTAAACACCTGGGGTGCTTGTGTTATAGTTTTCTCTCTCCTAACCAGGCTGCGGGTTCTTTCCCCACCTCTCTAATCAGGGACTGATTTCCACCTGATATAATGTAACTGCTGCTGACCGGCTGCAGCGGTCTAAGTGATGAAGACTTAAAGGTGCTTTTTTTTGTAAAGCGAGTTACTACTGGAGCCTTTTGTATTCATTAGATGCAGTGGCTATTTCAGAGTTTATGGTATACATGCAGCAAAAACGAAACGTTGCACTAAGTAAATGTACTCAGGTATAAGACCAGCCATATATCTAAATTAATGAACGCTATACTGAAATTAAATTGTTAGTGGAAAAACAGCGGGACTGAACACAGCTGGAAAAAAATACCCAGAAACTACCTGCTTACACTGTGTACAAAAATTAGTCACATTATAAGCCATAACAATTTGAGCTATCCTTAAAACTTACCTGTATGCACAAAAAATTTTTGACTAATATGAGCTAGTTGAGGACTATATTATATGCATGCGGGTTTGCAGAGACTGATATATGACTCAGTCCCTTTGTCTGGCTACATAGGTAATGTGTGGCAATGACAATATACGCATTTTTTTTTTACATTGTCAATGTATTTGCTGTTGCCATGACAAAGACAATAAAAAACTAAAATAAAATTAAAAAAATAAAATTGAGTCCAATTCAATTTGTGCCAGGAAAATTGTCACTGATTAAATAATAATGATAATAATAATAATGATAATGATGATAATTAAATAAATAAATAAATAATCAGAATGTAAAATGTCTAAAGATTTCCAGAACCTGCAATTTGTTAATTTTACTCTTTTGTTTCTTGTCAAGACACTCCTTTTTAAAAGAAAAAATTTTCAAGAAGTAATATTCTCTGCTTCTGCACATACTGGAGAAAAATATGCAAATTTGATATATTGAACGAGACAAAGAAATGATTGACAACACTGTGGTCAGACAGGAGGCCGCGGCAGTGCACTTCTGTTGCTCATTTGGTCGTGGTGGGCTCGGCTCCGGGCGCTGGACTTAAAACTTTAGGCTCGACTTGAACTTTCTAGGTCTTACTTCTGCTGTTTTTTTTTTCTTAAGTTAGTTTTAAAAGAAACATTCATGGAAATGTGAGAGGGACCCGACTGCCATCTACGGGTCAGCTGTTACTGTATATGACAGAGTCAAGACAAACCAATAAGTAAGAAAAACTGAGCAAACTTCAGGAGAAAATCCATCTCGACATAATGAAGTAAAGGAGGAGGATGGAAATTGTAGGCAAAGAAAAGAGCAGCAATTGTGTGGTCAAAGCGTTAGAGTGTGAAAAAGAGGTCGCGCGAGGGGTCAGGAGAGAATATGCGAATTAGGGTTTGGTGTCGGGGGCAGTAGCAAAACGACAGAAGACAAAAAACAGCAGATGTGCAAAAGTCCAGTAATTGCTGTGACCTCGAGCTGAGAGGAGGTGTAAGCCCAGTCAGAGCATATGATGGAACCTGCGCCCTCGGCTCGTTCACAGGAGTAAAGCCGCTGCCTGCGGAGATTTTTGTTTATGACCACTCGAAAAAAAACAAAAAAATATCCCCAAAACACATTTGGAGAGAACAAAGTAGACTTTTATTGGTGCCTGGGGAGACATTTAAATGGTAAGACGAGAGGGAAAAGGGACGCAGTCGTGACGGTCCCCAGAAATATTTGCAGATGGATTCTAGTCTGTGTGACGTTTATGACCCATCGATAGAAACATCGGGAAAGGCCTTGGAGAGAGAGGCTCTCACAGAGCTACTCTATGTGGTCTCTGTTGTGCAAGGAGTTTCTGAGCTAAGAATATATTAATGACTTTTTTTCACCACTCATTAAATTTTCATAAGGCTCATACCAGCACCAGGAAAATATGTCATATGTCACCTAAAATAATTTGCATTATGTAACTCAGTGTATGAAAAATGCTTTGTGAGCCCTGCTTTTTATTTATTTTTTAATGGTTATTTGCAACGACAAAGGAGTGCTCAGAGGATTTATTTGAGGTCAAACTAAAATTATTTTGCCAGGAAAAAAATAAATGCGGCCGCTTAGCATTTTGGGAAAAATACAAAATAAAATAAAATTAGTAAAGGGAAGTGGAATTTTATTATTAGTAATCCTTTACACACAAATCCTAAATTACTGTTCTCCAAAGGATGGGAATTTTCGGAAACCCAATAATTGGGGTACAGTAATTAGCTGGGTTGCTGAAGAGAGGCTTGCATAAGAATAATGTTCATCACCATGGGTTTGCAGACCAGAGGCTGCAGGCAAACCAAACTCAGCTTGGGGATCAACGGCAGGGGGATACTAGAGGCCCTAAAAAAGATGCCTCATGTCATCCGCTAAACACACTTTTAGCAAGTTCACTTGACTTCAAAAATTGAAAACAGTATTTTGATTTTAATTT
The DNA here is from genome assembly GCA_901007705.1 of Fistularia tabacaria. Lineage (NCBI taxonomy): Eukaryota > Metazoa > Chordata > Actinopteri > Syngnathiformes > Fistulariidae > Fistularia > Fistularia tabacaria. The sequence continues at coordinate 13,622 of CAAKHD010010390.1, forward strand.
AGTTGTTTAATTATCATTAGAAAACATATATTGATATATTGCAATATTACACTGTTTGAGTTGACACTGAGTTAAAAATGCATTTTTAGTCATTATTACCTAAATTAAACAGGCCTTTGCTTTATGTCTGTTTTGAATGCAATGGAGGAATTAATTATAACACATGTAATTTATTTACTTAATTAATGCAATGTTTAATTAATTAATTGATTATCTTTTTTTGTTGTGTGGAAGACGGCATAGTTAGACTCTGGCCCTGTTCCCTCTTCCCCAGCATTCTGATTTATTCCTTTATTTACCTATTTTAGTTTATTGATTTTTTTATGCAGTTGTATTTATCACTTATTCTATTGTAAGTTGGAGACGAGGGAGAGGATTGTAAATTTGCATAAAAAAATTATACTATTCAGGTAGAGTTAGTAAAGTTAATTAAATTCCTACATTTGCATTCGCCTCCCCCCCGAATACATTAATATCCATACGTATTTCCTTTACAATCTTTTTTTTTTTTTTCACCCAAGAGGATTATTAAATTGTTCACAATCAGTGCGCTGACTATTGCTTAAAACACCACCTACTCACATGGAAAACACAAAAAATCCTGATTAGTCTAGTGGAAAATAAATTCACAAAATACTGTGATGGCACAAGTACTACTTCTACTTGGGTTCTAAGGTCCTTCGCACTGCACGCCTCCGATGGGAACCCATGTAATTATCTTGTCACGGTGCTTGATTGGTGTGTTGAACACATCTGATACCACCGCGTCTGACTGGCAGAAAATATAACCGGCTACTGGGTACCTAATGAAGAGGGATGCGCACTTATGTCAAACCGCTGTCACACGGCAAATGCCAACACACATGTCAGCCGTGAGGCTGAGATGAGGGCAAGATGATTACATCTTCTCATTCAATATCCGGGCTGTAAGTGTTGCAGAACAGCAATGTGAAAAGAATAAAACAATGCTCATCAATCTGAGGTCAGAAGAAAAGGAAGGCAAGGAAGGACAGAGGCAAGTGTGGGAGGGTAAGGACAGAAAATAAGCCTTAAGTGGGAGCTAAAAAAAAAGGGATTTGATGTAACATTCAATCTTAGTTTACAGATCACTGGAATCATTTTCTTTGGTTTAATTGAGATTTTGAAAAGAAAAAAACAAGAAAACATCGGATACACGTAAGTTTGTTCAATGACTTCGTCCTTGCAATATTAAGGTGGTAAGTTTGGCAGTTGTTAAAACATAAGGATTCAGTTTGGGGTTCTGTGCAAAGTCTGTTGGTCAGAACACTTCCAGAGACGAGAGCAGGATATATCACGCTGCTGAATGAAAAGGCACCACAATTTGGCAGCAGAGGGTGAGCCATGATGGAAACATTTGATGTTTTTAATGAAATGTGTCACAACTCACAGTGCTTCATGTCACTTTCCTAATGGCATTGCTCCTGTTTTCAGGATTCCAAGTGCTTTCTCCCTCTTCATATCTTCGCTCCTGACAAATTGCCTTCCAGCTTTGAGGCTGACAGTCAGCTGCAGGTTCTCCACCCTGTTGGTGCCACCTTCTGTACAGTAGCACTCTTCAGCTCCCATGGACTCATTTAGCCCTGCTAGCACTAATTGAATCTGTATTTGAGTCATGGGCTACTGAGCTACAACATTCCTGGTAAACTTTTACTTGGATAAGGACATTTGGTAATTAATATATGTTGTAAAAAAAAAAAAGAAAAGGAAAGAAATCCAAATTAGCTTAGGCTTATTTACTATTTTTAAGCTTTGTATTAGTTTCCATAGTAGTCTATGGGTAAGACATTGAGACCTTCAGTCTCCATCAGCATGGATGATAATTAACCATTATAACGTCTGTATTTCAATCCAGCATCGCTATCATGTCAAATAAATTCAAATCCCCACCCCACCCCATACTTCATTTCAATTTTGAGGAGCTGAATGGTGCTGTTTAAGTGATAAGAGTTGAAAGATTGCATCTTCAAACTACTTTAGCGTGCAAATGATACCGTCGGCACTTTGGTAGCTCTCTGAAGCCGTGGACTCAGCTGATAATTTTACGGCGTTAAAACGACAACCTCAATGACAAATAAGCATGAGAAACAGTAAAAATGTATCCATATATATATATATGTATTTTTCAAATTGACATTAGTCAGAGTCTTTGTTTATTGTGGGATGTCATGGTTTTTATTCATATTTGGCAAAAGAAAAAAAAATGACAGCTCTTTTATCTACAAAATACATGTGTCAAGCCCGATCTGAGAAGAGCAGAAACAAGTGAGTCTAGAGAAACTAAGCTTACAGATCAAGTGTGTGAACATGTGTCATTTGTTCTGATCCTTGTAACAGCTACAGACCTCAATTTGTCTTCTGTCCTGCCTGTTTCAAGTGTAACCAAATGAAAAAAAATAGAAAAAAAAATGTAGATAAATGGTTTCTTGCCACAAATGAGAAGAGGCTCAATACCAGCATGATAGCAATAGACCACGGAAGACAATGGATAATGAAGAGGAGTGGGCTACAAAGAACTTAAAGCTACTCTGATGATACACTTGTGATATAAATAAGACATCTCCTTAAGCAGAAATTTAATTAATAATGGCACATGGTAACATTTTACAAAAAAAAAAAGAGTAATGATTACTGGAAAGACAAAACTTCATGTCATGACACTTGTGATGCAGAATGATGTTGCCGGTTGGCTTCTTGATTCGGTGCATCTGCAGAGCATTCAGTTGAAAATGAATAGAACCTGATTAAAATGTCTTTCTTCACTTCATTTATCTAAATACAAAAGACCAAAAAAATGGAACGAAAATGTCAAAATTAATTATCGCCAAACCGAAAGGATTAGAAATGACTAAAATCCCACAGTGGCTATTGAGTCCTGAAAACTTAATCAGGTTGGACAATCTTGTCTTGTCCAACATGATTTTTTAACAGAATCATATTTACAAATCATACTAAATGTGAGGACACAGTGTAGGAAAATGTAGTCATAACAAATGCATTGAAAACTTATATATAAGTCAATCAATGCACTTCCACTGTGTCCCCAGTGTTGCGCGCCTTGCCAAGGTTTTCCATTGGATACAATAGACTCAAACTATAATAACTATATTATCTTTGAAATACATTAAAAGATCGCGGGAGGTATGGCCACTCATTCCAATCGACAGGTAAATAAAAGCGGGGTGTAAAACAACGGGTGAGGCAGACCTGGCGACTTCAGTTGAGAGACTGCACATCTGGTGTTGTTTGAACATTTATATGGAGTTCACATACGCAGTATACAAGCGCTCTGGGTGTGGGGTATGGAAATATGGTCATCCCATTAAATGTTTCAGTCCGACAGGACTTTATCCGGTCGAACTTTAATGAGTAAGTCCAGTTAAACTTTATTGGGCATGTCCAGTTGGAGGACCCCTATTAAAAATTTATTTCCCTGAAAAGTCCTGTAACTTTGGGAAGACCACACGGCGCTCTGCTTCAGCAACTGGAATTTCACAGGTGAAAGCGACTGCTGGTATAAACATAAGCAGCAGACGAGCCAACAATACGGCTAATTCAAATGTTTGTGCTGAGCTAAAATCACACCGTAGAGTCATTACCAATGACGACCAGAAGTGCTGCTATTGTGGTTACAACAATGGTGTCTGATGAGGAGTGAGTGGATTGTTTGGTACAAAATAGAGATAACTGCTGAAAGGAGATCGATGTAATTTTGCTAAAATTACCGAACTGTCAGTGAAGACTAAATAGAGAGGTGATGCACTGGAAAGAATTTGATATCGTGCAAGAGTGAGTGGTTGTCTTTGTGACAAAGTTACGCGAATACGTGGGCCAATACCCGAACCTAGAGCATCAATTGAATATGGATGTACTTATCAGCTTTAAGGCAAAGCATCCTCAGTGGGGTCATTACAAGACAGTCTTGCAGCTCAGGGAGAGGAACTACTGGGGCGAAAGCCAAGGAAAAATAGGAGGAATGCAGCTTTAACCTTGCTAAACATCAGCGGTGATGTTGGAAATAACCCATTTTTTTGTTGAATTTCTTTGACACCAAAGACAAGGGCAGGGGGAAAGGGTGCCATAAAGAGGAAGCGGGGGCGAACGGGTCCGGGATGACCGGCAAAGTCCCTCCTTGGAGAAAACACTGTTGGCCCTGTGTCTTTTGCTGTTGCCATGGCTGCTTCTCCTAGCGAGTTAATAAGGGGCATGAGAAGATATGTGTGCAGCCTCACCAGGAAATTAGGAGAGCAGTACATGTATGATGAAGAGATTCAATGCATGTATTTGACATATGATGCTCCATTAGCAATAAGACATGTCGCTTGGGTGCATCTGAAAGATACATTCTGGTTTCCGATTTTAATGCAGTCCTAGCTGATGGGATTCGAAGGGAACCACCGATCGTTCACCCTTCATTTGCCATCATTCTACTACGTTTTGGGCTCCTCACAGCGAGCGGAACTGATTGCGGCGTCTCCTTCTCATCGGTGCAAACGACGGCATGCCCAAATTCATCCATTTTGATCAAAACCTAATCTTTCCTCTCCACCTTAATGAGACTGAATAGAAAGGGATAATTAGACTGGAAGTGTGGCTGGCGGCATGATCGTTAAAAAAAAAAGGGAAAAAGTTCATTATTTTGAAAAAGGAGAGGAAGTCACAGATTTTGCTGGAGGGCAGCAGATTGGGAGATAATTAGGGATTTTTGTTGTGCGATCGCGATTATTGATGGCGGGGGAGAAGGTATTGTTGGCTGCCGCTACACCCGACCCGCCTTGAACAGATCTCGCGCCGACACAAACAACAGGTGTGAACTTGCATCTCGGTGCTCAACGAGGCTTTTTAATGAATACAAATTCTCAATTAAAGGATGAAAGCATGAATATACATACGGCCGCAACCGCGACAGATGCAGACATGTAAAGATGCATCTGGAGAAGCGAAAATAAAGGACCCGGAACAAAGATCCAAAGAAAGGGGCTGGATGAACAAAAGGTGGAAAACGGTTTGTAAATTTATCTTCCCCTGACAGCAGTACTTGAGGTGAAATGGCAGTAATAATTTGTGAATTTTAGAGTTTTACTGCAGTTTAACAGAAAAAAAGGAGGCACGATATGACACGCATATTTACTGAACTGAAGTGAGTGGCTAAAAGAACTCCAATTACGAAAATCCCTTGACCTTTGTGAATGTGTGCAAGATGCTGAAGTAACAAACAAATCTTTGCAGAAAAAAGTTCCAACACTACAGTACATTTAAGCTGGACCAGTTTAACACAGCTCTTCCAAGAGGGGAAACTCAGTCATCGACTAATCCACTTATCCTACAGCCGGGGGTCGCAGAAATGGGACTATCATACCGGTTTATCCATTAGAACGTCTTCTTCTGACACTTGGTTCCAACATAACCCGGCTGGATATTTTCCGATTCATATAAAAGTTTAATTATGCAATATATGTATATATTACTATTTTTCACAAATCACACAACCACTTCATGGTGCAAACTTGCCGATCCAACAGCTCCCCCTTTGTTTTGTCCGAGTCTCGTTAATAGGGGCTTCAATGTAAAATTGTTTTCATGCTGTGAGGTGGAAGTGCGCTGTCATGCGAGTCTCTCATAATTTTAGTGTTTTCTAACAGCTATGAGCGTTCCCTTCTTATGCACGATGAAGATCCTTGGACCATTGGATTTCTTACCATCACATAATGGTGATGGTGATATTCGGTGACCTGTTTTGAATATCTGTTATTTTCACTCAAATCTTAGCAGACTAAGATGTCGAAGATGAGTTCAAATTCAGTTGGAAGAGCAGTTCTAGTAGCAAATAGCATGTATACTTTTAACCTTATGAGGGTTTGACTTACATTATCCGTTGGCGGTATTGAAGTTATATATTATTGATTTGATCTCTTTAATCCAAACATATTGTTTTTACTCACTGTTGGCTTCCTGCGTATGTGAATGTCATTAAATAATGCTGTTTAGTCTGATGTGACGTGCCCTCTTGAAACCGTTAGGTGGGTAATTTTACAAAATACTTGAAGAAGCTGTGTGTAATTGCCAAAGCCAGCCATGAGAAAAATGAAAGCATCCTTTCTGCTGCAGAGAAGCCTTGGCTCCCACTTCAGGGAAAGAAATCCACTCCAGCTCTAATATATCTGACGCCATTATCAGCACTAACCTGTTCAAGAGCTGATAGCATTGTTAAGTCACTTCAATGGGCTCTCCTCGCCGTGGTTGGGACAAAAAAAAACAAAGTGCGATGCTAAATCACTCTTGGGTAAATCTTGCATCAAGTTCAAGTCACACTCAAAACAATGGCTGATTAATGGCCCAGAGAAAAAATAGATTAACGTCCAGGGGGGATTCGAAAATAACACCTTGTGATGTACATTAATTCATTTTTAATTATTTTCACTAAGGTTTTGAAAAACAGAGATGTCAAGAGTTCTTCCTGCAGCCAGTAGAGTCACCTCCTTTTGGTCATTCGGAAAAAAAAATGCAAAAAATGCTTAATGCATTTTCACATTGGCTTCACTTATCAAACACGTCGGCGACTTCAGTGACTTTAACCTTTTTTTACCAGCTCAGGGCTTCTCTTATCTGGACCAAGAGAGCCGGCTTTATAAGTAAGACACTAATTGAAGATAGAAATTTGCTGAAAATGTAAAAGCGGGGGGAGACCGGAGCAAAAGTGAGGTCAAAAAGAACCCTTTACCTTGCAGGTCCACTGGAGTTTGGCCACTTTATTCCCCTCAGCCTTGCCAAAACCTCCCATAAAGTCAGTGTCCATCCACATAAACTAATATCTCTCTTAACTTCTGTTTTCCTTTTAAGTCAGGCCTTTTGAAAAATACCCTAACTGCGCTGTGTTTTAGAAAAAAAAGGAGAAAAAAACCTGACAGAGATATAAAATGAGCAAACAAAATAAAACAAAGTAAGACATGCAGAGGACAGGACGGGCCCCGTGGTGCCAGACGGCCTAACAAACCGTCCAACTACGACCTCAATCTTCTCCATTGATTTGCTGACGGCGGGGATCTTTAGCCCCGAGTACAAAATGATCCCTTCTGGATGCCACTTTCTATAAGGCATTTGAAATATCTTATTAAACATTTATGGCACGAGGGGGGGGCGAGAGTTATAACAACCCACAATTCTATTAGCTGGATTTATCACTTATACATGTATCACTGGTTTATGTATTCGACCGTGTGGTCTCGTTATCTTTACAGACGGACTTTCATTTTGGCACTAAAGATCCAATTTACACGATCAGTGGGGTCACGTGCCGAATATTCAAATAACTTGACATGTCACATTCGATAACAGATAACTCAGCGGGCAGATGATGTGCCGTAAAAGGCGTTGAATTAAAATGTATGAAAATAAAGGAGTCGGGAGCATAAGGGAGGCTGCAGTCATCTCCACAGTAGAGAGGATGGGATACAAGAGTGACTCATGAAAGCATAAATCCCCTCAGTGCATTTGAGCGTTGACCGTAAGTGAAGTCCTACTACAAAGTGAAGCGTTAAAGCCTTTCAACATTCTGATGAAAGACAGGCAGAGGCATCAGATATGCTGAAAGAAATCTCTGCATCCTGTCTAACACTAGAATCTAATTTGAGTTCTAAACTAGTCAGCTTTGTAAACAAACAACAACAAAAACTGCGTGCTAAAATCAAATCGATGTTCAAGGCATGCTCTGCGGTGACAAATCTATAGCTTTGGGATAAACTTTACATGCGGCAACAAGTTACTATTAAAACTCTTTGCAAACTGGTAACTCAACGGAAGCAGCTGCAACACACTTTGAGTAGTTCTGATGCAGGTTTGCATTTCATTCATTTATTTTGTATACTGCTTATTATACAGTCAGGGTAGCGAAGGAGATGGAGCCTATCTGCGCTGTCATTGGGCGAGAAGCAGGGTTCGCTCTGGACCAGTTACCTATCAATCACAGTGCCACGTACAGATCTATTTAGATACAGGCTGTTCACTCTCTCATTCTTCAGTGTACCTACTTCATGTTTTTGGACTATGGAATTATGCTGTGAGGCGGAAGTGCTAACTGCCCAAAAATGCATTTCTTGCACATTTGAATAGAATGACATAAGAAAAAAAAAAAAAAAAGTATATATATATATATATATATATACATATCTTCTTCTTTTCCTCTCAGCTTTTCCCCTTCAGGGGTCGCCACAGCGAATCAACCTCCTCCATCGAACTCTATTCTCTGTATCCTCCTCTCTCACACCAACTACCTTCATATCTTCTCTCACTACGTCAATAAATCTTCTCTTCAGTCTTCCTCTAGACCTCCTGCCTGGGATCTCCAATTCCAGAATCCGTCTACCAATATAGTCCCTATCCCTCCTCTGTACATGGCCGAACCATCTCAGTCTGGCTTCTCTGACCTTCTCTCCAAAACATCTAACATGAGCTGTCCCCCTGATGGACTCATTTCTGATCCTGTCCATCCTCGTCACTCCTAAAGAGAACCTCAAAAAATCTTAATTTCTGCTACCTCCAGCTCTGCCTCCTGTCTTTTGTTCAGTGCCACTGTCTCAAAACCATACAGCATCGCTGGTCTCACCACTGTTTTGTAAACCTTTATATATATGTATATATATATATATATATATATAATATATATATGTGTGTGTGTATATATATATATATATATATAAGAAAAATTACAATTGTCTTTGAAAGAGAATATTCAAGATTTTTATTAAGCCAGTCTTAACCTGCCCTTTGTTACAAAAGTAAACTGCCACAAAAGGCATCATTTATATATACTAAAGACACACACACACACACACACACAAAAAGCATGGAAGTACACAATTTTACAAACGAGACATGTGATGTATTAAAAACGAATTTTTGCCATCCAATCCTCTCAATTCCCAGCAACCCTGAACCTCCCCCCCTCGCCTAGTGTAATGCCGCTCATGATATATCTTATTATATAAATGCAGAGTGCAGCTTACTTCACTGTATCGTCGACCAATGGTACAATTTGCATAATTCTTTATAGTCATTTATTATACCTCTATTGTATATACTCACCAATACATTTATTGATGTTCACAATTTGATTTGATACTGCTACCCCATGTCCCCCCCAATTGCCCCTCAGGGACAAATAAAGTTTTTTCTGATTCAGATTCAGATTCAATAAGAATAATCCATGCTTAAGTGGAAGGTGAGCTGCAGCGGAATTGTCTGATGCCTCTGTTGTATTTAACCTCCTTTTCTGTCAAAGTTGTTCACATTAATATTCATACAAGGATTTGTGTTGAAAAAAAAAGGAAATAAATAAATAAATAAATAATTATATATATATATATATATATATATATATATACACACACACACACACACACACACACACACACACACACACACACACACACACACACACACACACACACACACACAAAAACACACAACAAAAATAAAAAAAAATAAAA
>CAAKHD010010391.1:8725-13725 GCA_901007705.1 Fistularia tabacaria
GGATGATGCCGTCCTCCCGGATGAGACGCACCGGCCGCAGCTTGGTTACCCCCTCTGTCGACTCAGCCGCTCTGAGGACGTGCGCACACAAACACACACACACACACACACACAGTAACACTGTGTCAGCATCTCTATTTTTTGGACTCAGATGTCAAGACTCATCGTTTTACAAAGCACCCCCCCCCACACACACACACACCCTGTATTCCAGATCGGCAAGTTCGCCTGATTTAAGCAAAACATTTTTGAGAGCTTTTGAAAAGAGTCAAAATGCATCATGGGAGGGCAGATAGCGTGACAGAGCCGGACTCGTGCACATGATGCTTTGTGTCAAATAGCTCACCTTGTGTGCCCTCTACAGGGACAGCGTGGAACAGCAACAAGATCATGTCAACTGTAACGTGGATGAGTCATGTGACATGGAGGGGAGGGGACTGAAGGAGGGGGGTCAGAAGCAGGGGTTCGAGGCCAAGTCATGTTAAATAAACTGAAGCTGCTATTTGATTTCAGCTCAATGGATAATGAGGGGCAATTAACAGTGAAAAATGGTAATAAAACAGACGTTGACAGTAAAAACCAAATATTTACGTTTGAATACGGCTGCATGTAATAACTATGACAACAGCTTGAATTTATGCATCACCCACAAGAGAAAAGCTGCGTTTCTATGGAAACAGCTGAATGTATTTTGCTTGTAATTGCGGAAGATCGCAGTGACTTTGGATGAAGAATCACAGACCTGAGCTGGAAAACACCAGGACGGGGGCACCCATGACGATCATCTTGTTGGAATTCTTTGCTCTTATTTATTTTTTGTTGTTTTTTTGAGAATTTTGTCACCTTTCAACTCGTTTTTAACTTATTGTGAACAAAAACCTTGTTGTAATAACGCGTTATTTCGCGTGATCACTGATTAAACAATGAACAATTAAATAACTAAAATAGATTTAGAAATAACGATTGTTTGCTCCAATATGCTTCCCGCCACATCCACCAGATCTCTAATGGACGCATAAATACAACGTTATTGGATTTAGTGCAAAATACCACAGGAAATCACAGATTTGGAACCAAATTTTTCCTTGAAGACTCAATAGAAATAAGTTTCTGATCAACAGAGGAGTATATATAGGAGTCCGACCGCCGATGATTGTTTGGCTGAGGATCCCCGGGACCGCAGTTTCTCAAAAAAGGAAATAAGATGCTCGTGTTATCTGAAAAGGTAGCCCCTCCCCTCCCGCCTCCCTGCCCTGCCTTGCCGACCAGGCCATCACTCCATGGCTGTTAGGGCAGTTAGTCCCTGTAACATGTTACCATTCAGCCAGCCAATCCTGGGGGAGAGATAGAGAGCGCTGGTGATGAAGGAGGAGGGCGAGCTGCTTCGGTAGGATGTGAAGCCCAGCGGGCAGTGTTGCGTTTAAGGACACTCCGACGAAACTTTCAACTGCCACCTCATGCACAGAGATACACATGCGCGGACATGCATGGTTCCGTTGCGACGTCACCAATGAGCTGCCGATGGGCCCGTTTAAACATGTCGTCAATTCGCCGATGGACGTAAAGTTCAGTTACTTTTTATCTCTTCTGTTTCATTGTTGTGTTTATTTAATTCTTGAGTTCCCCTGTCCATCACTTCCCCTCTGGCCTGGTACCATTGCAGCACCGCGAGGTTCCCGGAACCATCCCTCATAAACCCAGCAGAGCGACTGTTTTAACACCCAGACACTTGCAGTCCTCTTCTTTTTTAAGAGTTGTAAAAGTTTAAAAGCTCTATAAAAGGTTCACTTGGTCCTGTTTTTTGGAGGCTAGATAATGACAGAGGCCATGAGCTGAGGAAAAGCTGCGCTCCAGGCCAAAACGCTCGGCTCCACCTCTCCACCTGCGACATTTGACTCGGCGCCACAGGGATATTCGGTGGGGGGGTTAGTTGCGATGTTAGAGTGATGCACTTGAGTGAGGATGTCAGCGGTGTTGTTTCGGAAAAAAACACCAAAATGGACTGTTTATCTCCCGCAAAATGCAGCGACTTACCATCCATCCGTCCGCTGCTGCTGGATGACAACGGCATGCACGGACACCAAACCGCTCTCCTTCATATCACCCCGTGTTCCTTTTGTTTTGTTGTTTTGAGTTAATCGCAAACAAATAGCGCTATTTCCAGAGCCACCATGTGGCTCCGACAAATCAATCGCAGAAGGGCGGATGAAGGAGTTCAGTTTTAACGTGTGAAACACTCTCACCAAAAAATAAATTAACCATTAAAAAACAGGGAAAGGAAAAACAACCAACGAGGGAAAAAGAAAAACAACAAAAAAGCAGAAAACATTAAAATTAGTCAGCAGACATGAAAACAGACCAACAACACATCATGAAGCACACAAAGAACAACTACATCACCGCAAGAAAAGGAAATAGAAACGCGGAGGCATGTTCGCGCGGCAGCAGACAGTCGATTGTACCTTTGGATGCCCTGGAAGGTGCTGCTCGCCATGTCCACGATGCTGCCTGTGGGCCGGGCAACCACACCGACCAGGCCCTTTCCGATGCCCTTGAAGAAGCCCGCCGTGCCCTCCTTCTTGGCGCCTGCAGAGCACCGGGACACAAACGTCACTTCGGATCAATTAAATATCCTACTACAAATGAGACGGTGACGCAAGATGATCTCAGGCACTTTCGTCCGGGTCTTTCTCGGGTTCTCGTGTGGGTTGATTGACAACCCCCCAACCAAAAAAAAAAAAAAAGGTCAAAGAAACAAGAGCTAATCAATTCAGACGATTTGTCATGACTTAAGTCAATAAGAGTCAAATTACATGAGACAAAGATGGGAGTCTGTTCAATGTGATGGTCAATGCAAGTCAAAGCAATGACGACTCAAGTAAGAGGAAGAGACATCAAAATAAGAGTCGTAACAATGAGAGTCATCGCAATAAGAGTCAAAGTAATGAGCAGTCACAAGACGTGTCAACAGAAAGAGACACCACAATAAGAGTCAAAGCAATAAGACACAACAAAATAAGAGTCACTTAACTAAGAGTAACACAGAGTTGACAAAATAAGTGTAATTACAATGTGACACAGCACAATGAGAATAAAAACGGTCAACATAATAAGACTCAAGTCAAGTAGAGTCCCCTCAATAGAGGAAGATTCAACCAAATAAAAGTCAAAACAAAAAGAGCCACTGCAATAACAGTCGACACATTAAGACTCAACAGAGGAAGAGTCACCACGATGAGGGTCATAGCAACAAGTCACAACAATATAAGAGTCGACAGAGTAAGAGTCACCGAAATAAGAGTTAACACAACAAGAGTCAACACCAAGAGTCATCACAAGAAAGTCAAAACAAAAGTAAAAACCATAAGAGTCACAATTATAAGACTCAACACAATCACATTCATCACAAAAGCCTCACCACAACAAGAGCCCACATTATAAGGTCAATACAACCAGACAATGACAGTCATCACAGCATGGATCCAGGCAGAAACATTCTATGAGAGTCAAAGCAGCAAGATGCAGAGGGACAACTGGACTTGCAATGAGAGTAGCAATAGCAAGAGTAGAGACTATAAGAGTCAACACAAAAAGAATGAACATTAATAACAAGAACAAGAGTCAGTGCAACAGAAGAGAGTCAAGGTTTACAGAGTGTGTGTAACCAGCAATGAGAATGACATTCATTCTCATTACTTTCACTCTGGTTACCTGAAGTACCACAGCAAGAGTCCATGCAAGAACACAATGAGAAGGTTACAACAGGAAGTAAACCCTACCCTCTACAGGTTTGGTGACAATACCAGTCACCCCGCTGACGACTCCCTGTGGACACACACAAAACACGCAGTTACATCAGTGCGCTGGCTTTCAGCCGTGAAACAAACAGCATCAGCAGTATTGATATGAGACCAATTATCTTTGCGAGTATCTCACAGAGAAAGCGCCGAATTTCATCAAAGTGAGATCAATTAACTTTCCTCAGATGCCTTGTCTATCAGTGTCCGAACCTTCATGCATAGTCATCTATATCCGTGTCATTACCTTCAGCAGCCCTTTTCCTCCTTTAGCAAGACTCTCCCCGAAGTCTTTAGGCTGCCGGTTCATCTCCTCTCTTCTCTTCTGCTGGTACTCTTTGTCCATGGTAATGGCGGCCAGTCCTTTCCCCATTGAGCCCGTGATCCTGGACACCATGCCTGCAGCACCGCCTGTGATACACCACAGGTGAGACGATATCTCACCGAAATTCGTGAGGGGTATTAGAATTTTTGTTCTTTTTTTTTTTTTAAAGTCTGAAAAAAAAAAATGAAACCCCTATGCTCTGTTCCGGGTCAAATTCAAGCGATATAAAAGTAAAATGCTAGTAAATTTGATCTTAATTCCATGACTGTCTGCGAATAGGATTTCAACGCACAAAATAAATGAATGTAATTTGTGTCATGAAATTTTTGTACACTCATGATGTTCCTGGACAGAAATGAAAGATCATTTCTTTCAAGATCATACATACTTTTATCCCAAAGTAGTCTGTCATAAACTGTACACTTTGATAAATGTGATTATTTCTTACAGTCGAAAAAAATTACAATTTATGTACGAGCTCGGATCAGTAAGGCCTATGGCCCATGAAAATACAAATAAAACAGAAAAACTTGCAGTGTTCACGCAAACTTGAGTTGAAAAAATGACCTAACAATACAAGTGGTGATAAATATGAATTATTACTGTTTTAATGAGTCTCATTGAACCCTTATTGAGGGTTAATGACTATAGATGGATATAGCTGTAATCAGTGATGGGCTGACACCATTCCCATCACTAACAGCTGCTCAAGTCTGGCCAGATGAACGAAGATCACATCTGTGCCATGTCTAAGCCTGTGAACACTTAATATGAGGTCATTTGTCCCTCTGCACAATGTCCTATAATGTAGCAACTGGTCCCTCTAAATGGTTATTTATTCATTCATTTAAAGACTCATAATAGAAGATCATTTGTGC
>CAAKHD010010391.1:16225-29857 GCA_901007705.1 Fistularia tabacaria
AGCGCGCTTCTCGAGTTATTGGATACCTGGGGATGCCGATGTACGCGATCTCCTGCCGATTGGTGTTGTTGACCAGCGACAGGCCAAGGTTCTGGAGGGACACCTTGACTTCCTGCTCGAACTGCTCCAGCTCCTCCGCCTGTCGAGCCTTGGTCACCACAGCAACGTCCTCTGTGAACAGCAGCACCCGCTGGCGTCCATCCAGGAAGGACACCCAGTGGACCTGGGACAAGCTCTCGTAGGAAAACTGACCCACCTCATCCTGCGGATGACAGACATCAAAACAGGAAATATCCAACAGAACCGAAAAGCCAAACAGAACCTTGTAGCTCATCAAAGAGGCTTTTCCTGACCTTCAGCAGGTCTGTCTCTCCTGAATGTTCCTTGCAGCTCCAGCTTAATGTCCTGGTGCTCATAGGGTCGTCCCACACAAACCGCTGAGCCTCCGCTGGCTGTAGCTGGTGGACGGCCATCGAGCCACTGTGTGCGTGTTTGTGTGTGGAGGGTGTAGAGACGAGGATAGCAGTGAGGTTCAGTCATAAAATAGACATGCATTCTATAGACTTAATTCGTGAATGGTCTTAGTAGGACCACTGACACAAAAACCTCCAGCTAAGAGGTCTATGACTGCTCCATGCGGTCAGCCCGCTTCTCCCAAAAACAATACACCGGCAACTGTGGGAAAAACAACAGCGCAGCTATCCTCACACACTTACCAGACAGTAATAGCACACATGTGTACCCCTTCACATATGCCGTTACCCACTGGCATCAACACAACAAGCCTGGCGGCTATCATTAGCATCCTTTCTGTGATCCTATTATCATTGTGTTGTGAAAGTAGGCCTTTTTGTGGGGGTGTTAAGGCGTGGAGGGACATGAATCCATTGCATCGGACTCAAATTCGAATATTTGTATTAAGATTTTGTTTCCACATTGCAAAAAGGAACACTGTTGACCTCTGACCTCTGCCGGTAGCTGATGGTGAGCCAGGGAGTGTGATTGATGATCAGGGCAGGTGCTGCTCCTTCATAGTAATCACTAAAGCTGATGACGGTCGAGTGATCGGTGACGCTGACCTCGACCATGATCCCGCCGCACTTCACATGCAAACACACACACACAAAGGGAACACACAGAACACTCTGTTTGAAATGAATGTGCATATAAGGACGGGGGCTGAGGCAGCCACGTAAGTCGGTTGAGACGCACGAACCATGTTGAGCCTGAGCAGCGTGCCATTGTCCTGCCGGTTGAAGAGGAAGAACTTGGAGGCTGAGTCGGATCCGACCACACGGACGCATAACTTCCCTGAGCTGTTCTCCGGCCACAGAGGGAGGCACTGTGACAAAACAACGTTACACACAAATCAGTCGCAACAGAATTTATCAGTTATCTGCAACTTTTGTTTTTATATTTCCATGTAATTAAACTTCATGTAAACAAATAATGAAATTGGATCCAGATATCCGGGTATTGAGGAAAATAATATAAGTAATAAGGTTACTTCACTTATTAAGATTCAATGCTTCTCACCTCAGTAGAGGAGATGTAGTGCCATCTAGTGGTTCCTTGGTGAACCACCTCCCCCACCTCCAGCTCGTACGCTGACTTGTTGACCAGCGTGTAGAAGGGACTCATGGTGACAATGCGCGTCAGATTGAAGCTGCTCATCTGGATACTCACTCCCACCTGCACAACACATTAGGTAGGTCACAGGGCGGGGACCTGTAAGCCGGCCCCGTTTAAAACCGATAAATGAAGAGAAGGCAGGTGGCCGGAGGAGGGGGTTACCAGGAAGTCCATGTTGTTGGCGGGACAGCGAACGCAGCCCCAGCTTCCCACCGTGTCCAGAGAGAAGCCGTCTGACCAGGAGCTGGTGGAGACGCACAACTGGAGCTGCAACAATCAACACGGATGACAAGAGTAAAAAACACTGAGATTATTGGAATGTAAAGAAGAAGAACAAAAAAAGGTTGCATTATATCTGAATTATAAAAAAAAAGTATTCAAGTATTCAAAAACCTCAAATTTAAGAAAATATTAATATTAGTTAAACACAGTTCAAACACCAAACCCTAAGATGAAAGTTGGAGGAAAAAAAGGGGAATTTACAAGGGATTTGTGTAAAGATCACCAGGCAAACGTGGCATCTCTTACCTTGTTCTTGCTGATGAGGTTCTTTTTCTTGAAGGAAAAGAGTATGATGTCGCGGAAGTCGGCCGGGTGCTTGACGCTGACGTCTTCCGCCCGATACTGCAGCACGCGCGACGTCTTGTTTATGATCCAGTGCGGGCTGAAGAGAGATAGCAGCAGGCGGCCTCCGGCTCGTGACACGTGCATGCTCACGTCCACCGTCATGCTAGGGTCTGTGTCGCAGGTCAGACCCACGGTGAAGAACTCTGGCATGTCCTGTTGCACACACGTGTGTCCGTGCCAGTCGCGGCCCTGGTATCTGAGCAGCACCAGCGACATGACCTCGCCTGCCACGCGTGCGTTTAGCAGGTCCGACGTCCTGCCTTCTTCCAACTCGTAGAAGTCTGCCGAATTCTAAGGATCAAAGAGTCCAATCATCAGATCATCTCAGGCTGTTTGATAAAATATTGATAACTAGCCTCAAATCATAAGAGATTATAGATGTCATGTTATAATTTATTCTAACTGTTTTGATAACAGCTCCCCGAACTCAGTGGATCACCAATAGCAGATCATCTCAGGATTTGTTGATCACTTTATTGATAATAGTCCAATGATTACTGAGGATTACAATAGGAATCTTAGGATATCCTGACAACAGTGGCGCGAACTGTGAGGACCCTGTGTCCTCCATATTGGACCGTCGCACTGACATCATAGGCCTGAAAACTCAGGGACTCCACCCAACATCCTCCCTGACATCACATGGACAACAGATGACATCATACAGACATGAAAGAAACCCATCCAGAAACCACAGGGTCCCCACCTGGCTGATAGTGGGAACCCAGTGGAAGTCACAGGCCTCTGCCGGACAGAACCTGTAAATGGAACCATTCGCTGACCCCGCTGTTACAACAATGGATTCTATTATCTGTGTATGGCTCCTGATCGATTTTGTCATTTTTATAAGCGCTACGACATTCCTGATCAGCCGACTGATAGCCAGGCACCGACCCAGAACGTCCTACACCCGCATCGAAAACAACCCAAGTCAGCACGGGGAGGATCCGGGGCCATGGGGGGACACGATCCGTGAATGTGCTGCAATCCCCCGCGGTTTAGACGGGTGATTTACTGACCCATGACAATACCTGTGCTCACTAGTTGCTGCTGTCAAGAGTCAACACACATCTAGGTTGATGACGTGCTGAGGTTTATCAGATCAAGCCGAGCAAAGCGAACGCAGTAACCGTCCGTCGCGTCTGATGGACCCGCAGCACAGCTGAGTTACTGAGGATGTATTGACCTGAAGGGTAGCTCACGAATTGGCAGGTCTTACATTCACAGAGCCGACCAATCACAGGTGTTTATTCGACTCCGGGTGAAAAATCTCAGGTAGTTGGAGGCTCACTATTACTGATCAAGGTCTATGGCTTTTTTTTTTTTTTTTCCCATGATGAAAGACAAACAAAGCTGTTGGACCATATTTTAAGAAAAATCTTATCACAAGAATAAAAACAAATAAAGTTAAAGATTTCTGTTAAAAAATACACTGTACAGCAGAAGCGGAAGACTCATTGAAAGAAGGGCCGTGAAAACAAAGCAGAGGGAACCAAAGAGCAGACAAGTGTGTGTTTGCGTGTGCATGTGTGTGTTCATGCGTTGGTACGTGTATTCCTGTGTATGCATGCCTGCGAGTATGCCTGTGTATGCACGTGTAGGCAAGGTCTGTTCAGAGTTATGACACCAACGGCAAAGGTTACCTCACATTTGTGGCTTGTTATGTGTTTATAAATATGGCAAAGGTTTTACCTTAGAAAAATGAAACCATGGATATGATTATTACACGGCTATTGAGCAGAGCAGTAAAAACAGGATGCTTCTCTGACTGCTCTGAACTAAATTCAGTTTGTACAGGAACAATCTCAATATGGATTGTGAATTTTTTTTTTTTTAAGTTTTAGTTGCCTTCATTTTTTCACGTAAAAGATAATGTATGAAGTATGTGATTTTATATGTATATGCTTTTACAAGTTACTCCCGCTGTATGGACACCAAACAACTGCCATATAACCCCGCCCCTCCCTCCCTGTCACAAACACACCGGAAGGATTGATGGATCTAAAAGTGAAAATGATTGCTTTCATTGTCAAGATTAATGTACTACTTATCTTTTTTTATTATTATTATGCAACATTAACAGGATAATGACTGACCGTTAAATCTGATCTCTGCAGTGATGCAACAAAAATCTGCCAACTCAATTCATTTTGAAAACCTGTGACGTGTACCTCCAGCATGTAGCGAATCCCGTACGGCAGCAGGTTGCGCAGCGTGGCCACCGGGTGGAGGTGGATGACGTAAGCGGGGTCCCAGTCGTCCTCTCCGTGGTTGGCAATGTGCTGCAGGTTGTCTGGGATGGCCAGCGTGTTCACCATCAGCGGCAGCAGCCCGCTATTGGCCGCTGGGCACTGCAGCACCGAGCAGACCTCCAGGCTGCGGTGCACTTGCTCCTTCCACGACACGCAGGTGGCGGAGGGCCCGTACTGAGTCTCCAGGCAACCGGCCGGCTGCAGGAACAGCTGACCCCTAGAGGAGAGGGAGGCGATAGAATGATAATCTGAGGCTTCCTGCTTCTGTGCAGGTGATCAGACACAGGTATGAAATGCCACCCAAAATACTGGAAATCAGGAAGATATCAGCCAAAAATTGACAGTTCAATAGAAATGAGCCCCTAAAATCTGCAGAAAAATTATGATAGAATAACTTTATATTCAGACATCGAGTGCTGAAGCGCCGATTCAGTGTCAATTAGTTGTCCCTAAATATCGGTGCGAAATATCGTATGATTGTAAAGTGTGAGGCGGGGGACGGGTGCTGTGACGCCATGGCTACCTGTACGTGCTTAAGGGGATGTGGAACTCCTTCTCGGGTTGGGCCAGTCCGACTCTCTGCAGGCTCCTGGACGTCTGACAGTACTCCAAGATGGCAAACGGCACGGAAAAGTGGTTCTTTATCTGGAAAGAAGAAAACGTGAGAATCATTATCGACAAGCCGGACACGGATCGAACGTTAATGACTTCAGTCTACACAGGACACCTGACCTGTAGGGGCGAGCGGACCGTGATGACCTTATTGCCCTCGGCGGCATCAATCTGCAGCAGCACGGAGACCGCCTCCTTCAGCGCTGGGCCGCGGATATTGTAGAGGCGGCGGCCCGGCTTGTCGGAAGCGATGTTGGAGATCTCGCTGTAGCCGCTGGGCACTACAGAAAACAAAGTGTCACCGTCGTCATCCGCCGCATTTCTCCAAGATGAAGGATAAAATGTTTTCCCTTTTTTCCTTTTCCTGTTCTATGTAGTGTAGGCTTGAGGATCCCACAACAAAACTAGAGCGAAATTTGGTCACTGGTCCGCCGGTTTAAATGACAAAGCTAGCGGGGCACAGAGGGGCGCACTGACCGATGCTGAGGTTGAACAGGCAGCTCTCTTGCCGCTGCAGCGCCGACAGATTGCCGATGGACCACGACTCAAACATGGAGTATTCCAGGTCCATGCTCTGGTCCACGGGAAGCTCATGCAGCTTTCCCTGCCTTTGCATGTCCACTGGCCTCAGGTTGGAGCTGTGCTGCACCATGAGGGGGATTCCGAGGGCATTCAGTATGGTGAAGGGGGCTTTCTCCTTCAGGGAGAAGTCAAGGGCCAAAGCCGTTCCTTCCGAGAACGCCTGCCAGGAAAACGCAATGACAAGTCAGCAGGGAGTCATCAGATGGCTTTGGCGTAGAAATTCAATTCTCCACCTTAGCGAGGTTTTGGAAGACATTCAGACAGGACTGCGACACAGTGATGTTCATGGTGTCGGCGGAGCTGATGGTAATGGCCGTGCGAGGCTCGGGGAGGATAATGAAGTCATCTCCGTGGACAGGGCTTTTGTCCTGGACTGGGTTGTTCTTCAGCTTTGTCAGGGCCAGGACGAACAACAGAGCGGTGTTAGTTCATGTCACTGTACTGAAACTCATCAACATCTATTAATGGTTTCATTAAAAAAAAAAAAAAAAGGGATAAGCCAACACGTGTCTGCATGCATCAGACTTTTATTATTCATTCTACCAGATGCTCCTCTGCTGTGGATGTGAGGAAGAGCAGAGCAAAGCCTAAACAATCACCTCCAGCTCCAGGTTCCACCTCCGTTTGCCATCGTCCACTCGCTCTAACAGAGGCTCCCACACAGCGTGGATCTCATTGAAGTAGTTCACCTGGAGACACGAAGCCGTCATTGTGTAGCATCCCAAATCTGTATGAGCATTGCTATGGCCTGCTAAGAACCACAAAGCTGCACAGTTAAAACAAAAGGCAAGGTTTACCATTTAAAAGATTGCTTATAAACACATAGTTCTGGTTAACATCCAGTAGATGGTACCATATTAAAGAGCATTACGCTGTCCGTAATGCTGGCGGCTGGAAAGGAAACAACATTTTGATTGCAATTCGATCAAATTAGTTTTGATTGATTCTGAACCAGCTTTTAGTGCGTTAATGATATTATATATTTCAAGCTCAGCGGCTCTCTCAGATTTTCTATCGTTCTTCTGAGAACCATCAGGATCCCACCTCCAGCATCATGTTGGCCCTCAGCTGCAGCAGTGACGACCAGTTCTTGGCTGAGCCGTTGAAAGAGGACTCTGCCAGCAACAGAGGGACGGTCCGATGACCTAAGCCGGACTCCAGCGTCACTTGGATCACCTGCGAGGCAAAGACGCATGTTCAACGGGAGAAAGGATGGGCCTGATGGCTTTGAAAGTTCATAACTGATTATTGTCACACCTTGACCTCTGCAGACAAGCTCTCGCCTTCGTTGAGTTTGTCCCGGTCCTGGAAGCTCTCTGTGACCTCTATGGCCTGGTCCACCCCGAGGAACCAGAAGCTACAAGCGTATATGTTCATGATGGACCAGAGACTGCTGACGTCCGGCTTCGCGGACTGGCTCTGCTCGTCGCGCTGCTTTCCCATCATGGCGGCTGTTATTGACATCACCGTGCTGATTATAAAGGGCGAAATCTATGGACGGAAAAGCAAAGCAGAGCAGACGCATCGTATCGCAACACAGCAGCAGCGTTCAAAACGAAAAACCCGAACATAGGGGACAAGAAATCAATTCCTCTCATTTTTCTTTGCGCTGTTTTTTTTTTTTTGAAGGTTCCAACTAGTAAACAAACATGTACCTTGATGATGACTTCCTCCACGATCACAGAGCCGCTCATTGGTTGACTGGGTTTGGTATGCATCTCAAAGGCAATGGAGCAGGGCCACAGCACCTGTCGGCCAGGAGTCAAGTCAATTTTCAAGATTTTTTCTGCCAATCGTGGTTGTCACTGTTGCCAAAGTTCAAAAACAAAACATTTTAACCCAGATGCCCTTTATTTATGCTACCGTAACTGACTGTTGTGCAGCTATCACTTGTGTGATCCAAAGTGTGAATAAACAAGTAAACTTCAAACAAAATATATCATCCAGGGACGATTACACAAACATCAACCCCCTCAGGGATGTCTCTAGTAAAGGCAGCGGGTTCCATGGTAACTCCTTGGATGAGGTCTTACTGTGGTAACAGCTTTGTCCTGCGCGTCGTGGATAAAGGGGCAGGCCAGGACTTTCACGTCCCGCAGGTTGGCCCTCATGTTGTGGCTGCCATCATCCTCTGACTGGAGGCTAAAGTCACACTGAAAGGACACCACCAGGGCGGGGGCGTCAGCCTTCATCAGGCTGGCCACGAACACCACCTCTGGGTCCACGACCACAGCGTGGAGTCGTGTCCTCGGCATGGAGGCTGTAGGGTGAGGCCAGAAGGGACTTGGGTTTGAATTTTTTCCTCTTGTGACTATCAAGGACTTCAACGTGCAAAACGAGCGATTTCCTAACGTTAACGCTATATAGGCATTCAGTGTCACTGTCAAATATACAATATGTAAAATTAACATTTATTCCAATGGATTCCCTTTCAACACAGCAACTTATTGCGTAAAACAGCAAAGTACCACTATCAACTTGAGAGAAAGACTGATTGTCCAAACTGTATATTTCATTTATGAACTAACAATAAGGTTTTTGCCAAAGCACTTGCGGCAATTCCAGACAGAAAGAGCGGATATTTCCTGCCCCCAGAGGATCTCTACCGGGCGTCCTTCTTTGCTCTGTGTTTCATTCCCACATTTTCTATCATCCAAATCAAAATGCTCTATTACTATGCAGATGATGCTTCAATGTCATTTTCATGCTAAAAATGTCTGAAAGTGTACATTATAATTATTCAGTTTAGATGCTTCTCTGACTGTGAAAACTAGTCTTGACGGATCAGTTCTAATGGAACGATATCGCTCGCTCGGAGATAAAGTACAGTATAACATACCTCAGAGAATATGAACAACTTTTTTTTATGTTTATTTGAAACATTTTCTTTGCAGAATTCTGATTCTCTGATGTCGTAAACTATCAATTATAAGAGGAGAGATGGAAAAGACTACCAAGCCATATCTGTCATGCAGGCATGACAGGTACTTTTTGGAATAGGCAAACTGAGTGCAAACCTTTTTCAGCCTATAAAATTGATCAGGGATCGATATTCAGTCTGATGAGTAGAATATAAAATGAAGTGGTAAACTCCATCAATTACCATCTTTATGCACCCCCAGAATAACTAATCTGCAATAATATTGTTTCTTTATTCTCATGATAAGGCTAGAAGATAAAATAAGACTGTCTCACTCTGCCGTTAGTTTTCACGTGAACCAGGTTTGGTCTCACCCGTCTTGGTGTTGGGTAAAGGCTCCGCCACCTGTCTGAGCGGCAGTCTTTCACTTGGCACTGAGGAGACAGCGCCTAAAGGCCGGCTCTGGGGAAGCCCCTGGAGGAAGAAATCTGCAACGGCCATTAGGAACTCGACACTGGCGCACAGGTACAGCTTCTGCAGGACAGCCACCAGCTCACGTTCCCCGCTACTCTGCCGGTATGTCACGTCGATCATCACCTCGGTGCTGTCCTTGTCTCGACGCCCAACCATCCTGCAGGTGGGGTAAGGTTTGAGCAGCCATCGTCACCCCTCCCACCCTCTGTCCTCCCACCCATCCCCGAAAAAGACACTCGGAGCGGTTTAACTCACTGCGAGGTCACCCTCTCCATTCCTGTCCGGAGGTCGTCCAGGATGCAGTCAGTCAGGATGGTGGAAACCTCTATGCTGCCGTTGCTCAGGATCTTCCCTCTGGTCGTCAGGTGGTGGAGGGCAAACTCACCCAAGCGGAGGTTCTCCTGATGCTGGAGGTCGGTCGGCGAAGACTGGAGAAGACAGGACCAGGATTAAGACCACAGATCCAGCAGAAACTTTTCCTGATCCTTAACCAACACAAACTGATCAATCTGAGCCTGTGGAATGTCAACTTTCTGGACAGGATCCAGGTGAAGCTGAATTATCAAGCTAGTTTGACTTGACAGAAACTATGATTTTCAAATGAAATTTCAATCAAATGAAGCAAGTTCTTTTGTTTCGGCGCAGGAAGCAAATGATGAGGCGTTAAGATACCGACCTGATTTGGGTTGTTTCTGTACAAAACCAGTCCAAGTGATTCAATTTTGAAGTAAAACCTCATGGTCACAAGCACTTTGTCCTCTTCTTCATTGCTACTTTCCCGAGGCTTCTCAACATAATCTGAGGGACAACATGAGCGGAATATGAGTTTCTGTCTGCCGTGCGGAGGAAATCTATAAAGATAAACACCAAAGATTCAAAGTCTCAGACCAGTCTGGGGGCCTTCAGCCGCTCTTAGATGCAGATTGGTCTCCAGCCTCGGGGCCGTGGGCTCCAGGTCGCCAGCCTCTCCGAGGTTCTCCATCAGGATCCTCAGCAGCACCTTCAGGTCGTCCTGGCTCAGCGCCAACTACCACGCACACACATCAACAGGTTGACCGTGTGAGACATTTAAGGGATGTTTCCACATCAAGGTACATTCGCTTGTCTTGGATTACCAGTGTGTCTGAGAACACACTTTGGGTCTGATCTAACTTTTATCAAATCTATGCAGATGAAGGCGGTTCGTCATCCAAATAAGATGACCCCCAACACACCTGGAGTATAGACCTTTCACTTCAGCACCACCAGAAATGAGCGTCCTTACCTTCATGGGCCTCAGGTCCCCGTTGACCTCCACGCCGGGCATCTTCTTGTACCAAGCTGCTGCCAGGTTCCTTTTGACACTCAGCTGCAGATTGACCGGTTCCAGCAGCTCGCTGGTCAGCTGGCTGGCCGCTGGGTCCAGACTGGTCCTGTGGGATGGATGAAAAGGCATTATTTTATTTTTTTTTTTGTTATTGACAAGGTCATTTTCAAGTACCTTTTTGCAATTTCAGGCTAACTTTTCAGAACTTTTATTCATAGCAAGGCTTAGATTCAGGAGACTAAGCATCAATGCAATAGATTTATGGAATTTTGAAATAGGCATTTGAATTGAGGAGAAAAGTTGAAACAAAATTAGGATTTTTTTTTTTTTCTATGAGGATCAGTTCAGGTTGGTAGGCTTATCTTGGTGTTGAGGTTTGAATTCCAGAACCTCGTAACAACTGATAATTACACCTTCCTCCTCTTGCTCAGTCCATATGTGATGTATTCACTGACCTGGACAGTTTGAGCTGTGAGAGCTGGACGTCCATGTTGTCAATGACAGCGGGCAGCGGGCATTTGTCAACGGGCAACAGTGAGAAGTGGTTGCCCACGGTGATGAGACCCAGGTCCATCACCAGGGCGTCATGGGAGATGGAGGACTCGGGGATGATTATTAGCGGTGCCTTAAGCTTGATGTCCGCAGCCAGACGGAAACTCTTCTGGGCAAAGTCCCGAACACTGGACGCCGCTTTTTCGGCTGCCTGAGCCGTTGCGGCACTCAGAGCGTCTTTGGCCATTTGAAAGTGGTTGGTGAAGTTCTGGCAGAAAATGAAGTGGAAAAATGTGGAAGATTTTCCAAGTTGTGTTCCCCAGATGGAATGTATCATCCCTATGTGTTCCAGGTTGACCAGACAACCTATAATGGGAGGCGCTAAGGAAGCCAGAACCACCTCATTAGCCTTTCAGCAAAACGGAGCAGCAGCTCTTCTCTGAGCTTCCCCCTGAATGTCTTCCTCCACAGTCTACCTCCAACTGCTAAACCCGAGCCCCTTGCAGAGGTTATTCAATCAGGCCGCCTTCTTCCAAGACCTTGTTCTTTCAATCATGACCCAAAGGTCATGGCCATTGGTCCGAGCCGGAACATAAACAGAGTGTTTTGCTTTCCAGCTCAGCTCCCTCTTTATCTCAACAGACCAATTAGGTGTCTAAACCAATGTAGACGGTGCACAAATTCACCAACCCTTGGACCCCCTGCTCCAAAAGGCCAATCCACCAGTTCCTGGTACAGAACTAGAGCCTCTGACTTGGAGCTGCTGACTGTCATGCTAAATCCTTCCCACTCATCTTCCCTGTTTTCTACAATGTCATAATGACTAATAGTAGATTATGTCACAAACACTGGAACATGAGCCAGTGGTTGAAGAGGTGACAGTTTGGGCATTGAGTAGAACAAGAACGTCCACTTGGCGCTGCCCTGATACTCACCAGCAGAGACATGACGAACTTATGCAGGTAAACCACCTGGATGCAGCCCACGTTCAGCTTCACCCGACCGTCAGTCCTGGATGTGTCTGCATAGCTGGCGCCCTCTGTGGCGTTGGGGGTGAGACTCAGGGCAAAACTGAACACCTCGTCGCCCACGATTGAGATGGCCTGTGGAGCAGAGATTTCTTAAAAAGTCGCCGAAAGTATGGCGACAATGAAAAAGTATGTAACTGTTTGAATTGCTTATCACTTTATCCGTCATACACAAAATGGCCAATCCTAATATTTAGGTCAATTCATGCAGATTTATTAATTTTTTTTAAATGCCCATTCATTTTTGGGTTATAGCCTGTGTGTTTTCAGAGAATATTTTTGGGGCAACATATACATGATGTTTTTGTCGATTGCTTTTCTTTGATTTTGAAAAACACTGAAACTCTTCACACAAGCCAAAAAATACTATCAACCTAAAAACTTCACTGTGGTCCACTTGGTGCTTGGATTGTTATTATAACATTATAACAGCAGAATGCTCTGACTGACCTTCTTGTGGACACTGCTTGGATCCACATTCAGGACGACAAAATCTCTCAATCGGGCTGAGATGTGGGTCTGAGGTCCCTGCATGAGCAGCGAGGCATTGATGCCTGACAGACGCGCCGGTATCAGTTGTTATTTAAATAAACACGTTACTAGGAAATAAGACATAATAAGTAAAAAATAAAAAATGAAAAAAATAGCAGGAAATTAAACTGTAGTACCTTGAATCTTAATATCAGCCAGATTGGTGCTTTGGTTACACACCAGTATGTTGAAAGCCCCAAGTGCCATCATCAGCTTCAGGTCGATAACATTACCGTCGGCTGGGGAGACCGTGGCGGCTGTGAGAAAACACGACACATTCAAACGATGGTCACGATCGGACCAATAATCTTTGCTTGCCCCAGCAACACAGGATCAATCAATCAATCCCCATGAGTCAGCAAAAATTAGAAACCTGGACTCTAGTGAATACAAAATGGCAGAAGAGTCAAAAAATAGGTCTTAAAGCAGGGGTGTCAAACATACGGCCCGCGGGCCAGGTCCGGCCCGCGAAAGGGTTTTGTCAAGCCCGCTTCATGTAGAGCCATAAATTCTGAGGATGTAAAAAACAAATGAAGTCTCCAGCTCATTTCTGTTCAAAGTTATGAGTTACGAAAGAAAGAAGGGGAAAATGTTCAAATCATCCACCAGGGGGCGTCCAGCGTGTAGCATTCAGACCGCACCCGGCCAAAGCGTCAGGAGCAGCGGGATTACATGCAATGTACATGGCGGACGCGCATCGAGGAGCGTGGAGCTGTCATGCGGCGCGTTCTGCGCCTCCGTGGCGTCACGTCTTGAGGTGTTTTGAACATTGCGCGTTCACGTGCCTCCGGAGCGGCCGACGGAGAGCTGATCTTTTGCAGCTCGACGCGGAGCGTCAACAAATCAGAGCGACCACTGAAATATAGCGAAATATAACATGATAAACCCCCCCCCCACCCCCACACACACACACACATACACTATCCAGACCGCCGGAGATCAAATTATCTCTTATGCGGCCGGCAAACCAATAGGAGTTTGACACCCCTGTCTTAAAAAGTGTGTTTTTGGCTCTAAAGTCAACAGGGGGAGTATTATGGGACTGTCTGTCATTTTGTAACATTCTGCTAAAACCCCAGTTGTAAAAGTATCTCGAGAACAGCGGCAGTGCTGACAGGACTTGGCCGACGGCGCTCTGCTGTCCTCGCTCTTTGGTCGGGTCTCCCCCTCCAAGGGTAGCGCCGCGCCAGATGACAGAGCTCCGGAGAAGAAGTCAATGACTGACACCAGAGCCTC
>CAAKHD010010392.1:0-24076 GCA_901007705.1 Fistularia tabacaria
GAACGAAAGACAGGAGGCAGAGCTGGAGGTAGCAGAGATGAAGATGTTGAGGTTCTGTTTGGGAGTCACCAGGATGGATAGAATAAGGAATGAGTCCATCAGGGGGACAGCACATGTTAGATGTTTTGGAGAGAAGCTCAGAGAAGCCTGACTGAGATGGTTCGGTCATGTACAGAGGAGGGATAGGGACTATATTGGTAGACGGATGCTGGAATTGGAGATGCCAGACAGGAGGTCTAGAGGAAGACCGAAGAGAAGATTTATGGATGAAGTGAGAGAGGATATGTATGTTGTATATGGTAGTTGATGTGAGAGATGACGATACAGAGAATAAGTTTAGATGGAGAAGGTTGATTCGCTGTGGAGACCCCTGATGGGAAAAACTGAAAGGAAAAGAAGAAGAATGAGGAAAATGAAAGCAAGCAAAGGGTAGAATAGATGACTCTTGTGGACCGTGAAGTAGCAGAAATTAGCAAAGTTAAAGTGAGGAGGACATTGAAGAAGATGAAGAGCAGAGAGACAGGTGGTTCTGATGATGACCTGTGGAGGTTTGGAAGTCTGTTGGAGAGATGGCAGAAGAGATTGCAGTTACATTATTCAACAGGATCTTAGAGAGTGAGAGGATGCCTGAGGAATGGATAATTGTGATGGTAAGAGATAGAGAGATATGCAGAATTGCAGCAACTATAGAGAGCTAAATTTGATGAGCCATACAATGTAGTTATGGGATAGAGTAGTGGAAACTAGACTGAGACCAGAAGTCAGTATTTTTGACGAACAGTACGGTTTCATGTCTATTATTTGCTTTAAGAATGCTTGTAGAGATGTACAGATGGAGCAACATTGTGCCTTTTTACACCACGAAAAAGCATACAACAAGGTGCTGGGAGATGAACTATTGTACTGTATGAGGAAGTCTGGAGTGACAGGTAAGTATGTAAGACTGGTGAAGGACATGTGTGAAAACTGTGAGACTAGAATATTCCTTTAAATCATCCCACAAGTGGGACATGTCAACTTCACAAAGAGCAGTAAACAGTATATCCAGCAAGTAAGCCAACTTGGCGCACGGCCCCAACATCTGAGTGGAGGACAATGGGTGGCAGAGGACATGTGCAGTTGGAAGGAGGCAGAAAGCTCAAAGGCTAGCTCGCTTGCCAAGCAAGGACAATGGATGAGGTGAGCAGGCCTGGAGAGAAGGCTTGGTTGGGGGCAGCTTTGGCAGATCGGGGCAAGCAACGTGGAGTGCAAGAAACTGCGATACATAGAACTGGCAACAGACGCTCAACAACAAGAAAGATTGCGAAAATCTATCTGGTTGAAGTGGGAAGCAGAGTTTTAGTGGCTTCTTCCACCATTACGCTGCTGAAAGACTTTGTCATCCATAGACAAGCTCTGTGACAGGCAAATAGATCTATGAAGTGGCCAGAAGAAGCAGCCAGTGGATATGGATCAAGCGGAAGGACCCTTGGTGGGCTCAGAGTCTCAACATATCCCACTCACCAATCCTCCCACCCCACCCCCTACTTGAGAACAGAGTCCACAACCCTCCAGAAAAAGGGTGAACCAGGTATGTGGTCAGCTCGAGGGTTGACTGAGGGGAGAAGACGCATCCCTGTTGAGGTGTTTCAAGTCCCATGAAGAGGAGGCCCCAAGGAAGACCCAGGACATGCTGGGTCTTCCCTGCCTGCTGCCTTAGCTGGCTGTGTAACGTCTTTGGATACTGCCGGAAGACCTGGACATTGTGTCTAGGGAGAGGGATGTCTGAGTCTCTCTTCTTGGGCTGCTGCTCCTGCGATCCAGCACTGGATAAGCTGCAGAAAATGGGTGGATGAATGTATTGAAGGTACGTGCAGCTTTAAAAATAAATGGAAATAGTTCAGTGATCTACTGAACTTATTGATGAAAAAAACAATACACAATATTAACACCAATCTTGTCGGAGCTGCTTGTTGAATTGTGAATTTCGGAGAGAAGGATCCACAATAATTGGACTCCAAAAAAAAAAGCATAAGCACACTACCAGAAACAATACCTACAAGCAAATCTTGATTATATTTTAAATACAAATTAGCTGATTATCAAACTGTGTTTTGATTCTAGTAATGTGTAAAGAAAAAAAAAAAGGGGGTTGTTTAATTTTGCCTCACATGCCATTTTGCTCAGCCAAATGCCTGGCATCTTTTCTTGGCAGCAAGTTCATCGAGGTTTGGGACTGAAATTTGCACAATACACACAATAGTATGTTCAGTGAGAATATCCGTTGGTGTTTTTTTCATTTTTGTCACCGTAAAGGTGTTCACCAATGTTTTAAACGCTGTCATTTGAGCAGCCTGTAGGCAGAGGGGAAGCATCACTTTAGGGAGGAAGTACAGTCATAGTGTGTGTGTCGAATTTGTGGAGGGTAATGTTGCTCATGTTATAGGAAATTTAAAAAATATTAAAGTAGTGTCAGGCTTGTGAAAAGTATGCTAATTTCTATGTACTTTTTCTGCATAAATTACTGCATTAAGGCAGCATGGAGATGATCAGCCTGTGGCACTGCACGATGTAATGAAGCCCAGGTTGCTTTGATAGCAGCCTTCAGGTCATCTGGATTGTTGGGTCTGTTATCTCAACTTCCTCTTGACGATACTCAGTAGATTATCTGTGGGGCTCAGTTCAGGAGAGTTTGCTGGCCAATCAAGCACAGTAGCAATATGGTCATTGAACCAGCTTTTGGTACCTGTGGCAGTGTGAGAAGGTACCCAGTCCTGCTGGGAGATTAAATCAGCATCTCCATAAAGCTTGTCAGCATGTTCCAAAATTTCCTGGTAGATGGCTGCATTGACAGGACTTCAGAAAACATAGTGGCCCAACACCAGCACATGACAAGGCAGAAAAAATAAACACAGACTATAGACACCTTCAAGCAACGTGGATTTTGCGCCTCTCCATTCCTCCAGACTCTGGGATCTTGATTTCCAGATGACATGCAAAATTTTCCTTGGACAGTCCAGTTCTTTTTCCTCCACAGCCCAGGTAAGAGGCTTCTTTCATCGTCTCTGTTTCAGAAGTGACTACATGAGGAATGCAACATTTTTAGCCAACATCGATGATTCATCTGTTCTTGAGACACTGACTCCAGCCTCATTCCACCCCTTATGAAGCTCCCCAAAATTCTTGAATTGATTTTGCTTGACAATCCTCTGAAGGATGTGGTTATATCTTTTGGTGGTGCACCTTCTCCTTCCACACTTATTCTTTCCATTTAACTTTCAATGGATAAGCTTTGATACAGCATTCTGTGAACAACCAGCTTCTTTAACAATGAGCTTTTGTGGCTTACCCTCCCTGTGGAGGGTGTCAATTATTTGCTTATGGACATATGTTAACCTCTGCAGTCTTGCCCATGATTATGTAGCCTACTGACCCAGACTGGGAGACCATTTAAAGGCTCAGAAAAGTTTTGCAGGGGTTTTGAGTTAATTAGGTGTGACACCGTGACTTTGCAATATTGAACTTTTTCATCATGTTCTAATATTCTGAGACACTGAACTTGGGTTCTTATTACCTGTAAGCCACAAACATCAAAATTTCAAGAAATAAAGGCTTGAAATATTTCACTCTATGTGGAATGAATCTACATTATACTGTATATGGGTTGCACTTAATGAAATGCATTGAACTTTCTCGTAATATTCCAATTGTTTGAGATGTTAATGTATGAGAAAAGGGAGGCATGAAGCTTTTGGCAGCCATTTACCCCCCAGATTATGAGGAGACAAATTAGAGCTTAAGACTATATATAAACGATGTGAGACATAAAATACCAACTGTTGGGGTTTGGCTCAGGGCAGGTATGTGCTTGTAGGATACACTGCACTGCAGTGCATTTGGAGGGTGGATGGCTGGCATAGATTACTGACAATCATTAAGGGTGTAAAGGTGAGCACCTTAGTCTCAATGGTTGCCGGGTCATTCGCTCTTTCGCTTCTGTCTCTCACGCCATCTCGCTTCCTTCTCTCCTTATGCGATATTTGTTTACCTGTTTACCATTTCTCTTTTCACTTGGGACTTCTCTCCGCTGCATCCCTTGCTCTTCCCTAGTTGTCAGTGTATGCCAGCTCCATCTGCCTGGCCACAGGTCTCTGACCAGCCCCCCACCCACTTGTTTGTGTATTACAGCACCTCCCGCCTGGCTGCCCATCACCAACCAGGCCCCTGAGTCCTTCTGCGAGTTGGATGCCCCTCGCCGAGATCACACTTGTCAGAACCTTGGTGGATGCTGCTGTTCTCCTGACGCCGACCTCCGCATTCCCGGTGCTCGTCTGTTCACTGGCTGGCAAAGCCTCGGTGGGGCTTCCGTTCTGATGCCAATGACTCAGGGAGCGACCAGCTGCTACCCTGCTTCTGGAACCAGCTCTCTCCTGTTCCTATCCTCACCTGTTTTTTGTGCAACTGTTCATCTGCTGCATGACCCCAATTTAACTTTTTTTGGGAACTCTCTTTCGAAGTTGGAGTCTTCTTTTGGCGTGTGGGTCAGAACCTCAGAATTGTAACACACCTAATGCATGTGAATAACACCAAATCAAGTAATGCAAATATCCCAGGCGTTGTTCTTCTTTTCTATTCGGTCACTCCCTTTAGGGGTCTCCACACTGGATCAACATCGTCTACAAAACATTATGATCGACAGAGATTCCTTTCTAACCTCAAACGTCTGCCTATCCTTCACCACTTTAAACAAGGGGCTCAGAGCTCAAAACTGATGTAGTCCCATCTCGATCTTGAACTTCTCTGTCACACCCACAGCACACCTCACCACTGTTTCACACCTTGCATGTCCAGTGGGTTTGGGGTGCTATGTTTATGTTGAAACAGGCACTCTCTAATTTATTTCTCTTTCCTCATTCATCAGTTCTTCAATGTACTTTTTCCATCTTCCCATCACTCATCTGGTACCTGTCAATACATTTGCCTCTCTATCCCCAATTCATTTCTGCACATCCATCCCATCTCTATCTCTCTGTTCTGACAACCTTGTCAACCAACCTATCAACGTTTGACATCCTTACTTTCCAACCTATCATTCAAGTCATTATACGCCCTTTGTTTGGCCTTTGCTACCTCTACCTTCACCTTGCGCTGCATCTCCCTGCCTGCTTCCTTCAGTCTCCTCAGAATCCCATTTCTTCTTTGCAAGTCTCCTTATCTACTTTCCCTCCAGACAACACAACAAGTACCCTCCTACCTGTCTCTCTTATCCTCTGCTCTGCGTTGTCCTTGTTCTTGTCACCAGATTCATCCTACAAACCACCATCCTATACGCTCATCTACAATTACTGATCTCCTTCATATTACATTGTCTATACAAGATGTAGTCTACCTGTGTGTTCTTACCCCTCTCTTATGAGTTATGTTATGTCCCTGCTGCTTCTTGAAGAAGGTATTCAAAACAACCATTCCCTCCCTTTTTTTCAAAGTTTACCACAATCTGTCTTCTTTGTTCCTTTCCTGTATACCAAACCTGCTGTTCACTTTTCATCACTTCTTCATGTTGCATGCCCACACTAACATGTCCATTAAAGTAAGGACCAATCACTTTGTCACCTCTGAGGATATTCTGCATCACTTCTACCTCTCTCTTGAATTTTTCCTCCTCCTCTTACTCACATCCTACCTGTGAGGCATAACCACTAAGAACACTGAGCATCCAACCTTCAATTTCCAGCTTCAGAATCATTAATCTGACACATCATCTATTTGATGTATGTTATCTACCTGTGTGCACCTACCTCCGTTCCTACAAGTCACCCTATCTCCCTCCTCTTCTCACTACAGCCATTTCCAGCCTTTTTACATAATCTACCACCATCTGTCCATCTATGTTCCTGCACGCCATAGCTACATAGCATAGCAGCTATGTATTTACATACATATATACACACACATACCCATACCTACATATATAATATATGCACATACACACAATATACACAATATACACATACACATATATACATGCACATTTACACATAGATAGCACACATGAGCAAGAATAAATCGATTAAATGAACCAACGTGACCCATGGTAGTTATGGGCACCACACATGTGAGTAGGTGACTGAGTGATGGGGTGGCGGTAGCACAAATGCCCCCCAGGTAGGGGCACAGCCACCGACTCAAGATGGTCCAGGTTCAGTCCCACCACTGAGCGAGCTTTCCTCCCAAGCTTGTTGAGCCTGTTGGCCTCACCAGTCCTGGCACCGCCCCACCAGCACACTATAGCAAAGAAGAGTGCGCTGGCTACCATAGACTGGTAGAAGGTCTTAAGGAGCACGCTGCAGACACCAAACGACCTCAGTCTCCTCAGGAAGAACATCCTGCTTTGACCCTTCCTGTATAGGGCATCTGTGTTGTGTATCCAGTCCAGTTTATTGTTTTGACCCCAAGGTACTTATAGGAGTCCAGAATCTCCACCTCTTCACCCAGAATGGTGATTGGTATAGGTCTCCTCCTATTCCTCCTAAAGTCCACTACCACCTCCTTTGTCTTGGAGATGTTGAGTAGGAGGTGATTTTGGTTGCTCCACTCAACAAAACTCGCAATCAGCTCTCTGTACTCCTCCTCGTCATCGTTAGTGATGCATCCAACGATGGAAGAGTCGTCAGAGAACTTCTGGAGGTGGCAGGAACTGGACTTCTGTCGGAAGTCAGAGTTGAAGAGAGTGAAGAGGAATGGAGACAGGACCGTACCTTGGGGCACACCTGTACTGCACATCATGGCCTCAGAAACACAGCTGTCCACCCTGACATACTGCGGTCGTCCTGTGAGGTAGTCCAGGATCCAGGCAGTGATGTCAGGGTGAAGTTGCACACCCAGCAGCTTGTCCTGGAGGACTGGAGGTGATCTTGTCTCTGCTCTGGGCGATGGGAAGGTGTGGTGAAGGGGGTGGGTTGTCTGAGACGGCTTCTGGTGGGCAGGGAGAGGGGTTGGGAGACAGTGGTTGAGTCTAAGCTGGGGAAGGTGGGCAGAGGGAGTGTGGGGGGGGGTAGACTCCAAGTTGGAAAAGATGGGGTGGGAGATGGTGGTGGGTGGTTGTCCTTACTGAAGTTGTCGATCCGGTATGAAATACCTAGGTTCGATTCGCATATTTGGTTTTGGAAAAAGGCTTCCACTGGATGCCCTTCCTGACGCAACCCTCTGCATTTTTCCGGGCTTGGGACCAGCTCAGGGAGACACTGGTCTGTGCCCCCCTGAGTCTGGCTCTAGCAGACACTGGCCTGTGCCGCCCTGAAGCTGCATTTTTCATTTTCCTCATTCATCAGCTCTTAAAAGTACTCTTTCATTTGCCCACCACTCATCTGACACCTTTAAATACAGTTCCCTCTCCAACCTTCACTTTGCGCTCCATCTCCCTGTACCCCTGTCTGCCCCCTTCAGTCACCTCAGAGTCACGCTTTTTCTTTGCTCGCCCCTTTCTCTATGTAGATGCATGCACTTCCTCATTCCATCACCAAGTCCTTGTACCTACTTCCCTTTCAGGCAACACACCAATTTTCTACAACCTGTCTCTCTGATCACATTAGCTGCAAATGTCCAGTAATCTGGAAGCTCTCCCTGAACACCCAGAGCCTTTCACAATTACTCCCTGAAAGTCACACAACACTCCTCTCTTTTCAGCTTCATACACTCTGTCCTCTGCTCTGACTTTGTCCTCTTCATCATCCTTTTTCATCTGTTTCATCCTACAACTTACCTTTCTATGCTGTCTGGCTACACATTCAACTACCAAAAGTTTGCAGTCAATGATGTCCTTCAGGTTACATCATCTGTACAAAATGTAATCTACCTGTGTGCACCTCTCTCCTGTCTCATGAGTTATCCTATGTCCCCACCTCTTCTGGAAGAAGGTATTCACTTTAGCAATTTCCATCCTTTTTTCAAAGTTTACTACAATCTGTCCTCTGTGTTCCTATCCTGGATCCCAAACCTGCCAATCACTTCGATATCATCACCTCTGTTGCCTACACCAACTTGTCAGTTGGAGTCTGCATCAATTACCACCCTCTCACCTCTGAGAATATTCTGCATCACTTCTCAGTGGGGGATCATATTTCTCACTGAAGGATTTTAAATTTGATTCCAAATTGTACAAGGAGCCCATCCCTGTGCAATTTGGAATCAAATTTAAAATCCTTCTCCTTGCCTATAAAGCCCTAATAGGGCCATGTGCTAGAAGATTTCAGAGAATTCTTGGAATCCTATCACCCAGTCAGATCTTTACACTCCCAGAACTTGCTAAAAGGGAAATGGATACCAGAGCATTGAATTACCAAGCTCCTATTCTTTGGAATCATCTTCCATCTTGATTTGGGATGCCAATAAATTTTCTTTAGCTTAAACCTTCCTTTGAGAAAGCTTATTGGTAGGGTTGGCTGAAGTCATGCTGCCATAGGCT
The DNA here is from genome assembly GCA_901007705.1 of Fistularia tabacaria. Classification (NCBI taxonomy): domain Eukaryota; kingdom Metazoa; phylum Chordata; class Actinopteri; order Syngnathiformes; family Fistulariidae; genus Fistularia; species Fistularia tabacaria. The sequence goes on from CAAKHD010010392.1 coordinate 8,444, forward strand.
TGGGCTAAAGAGGGATATACCATGATGCACTTCTCTTATTTCTCCTACTATTCTTATCCTTATCCTCTTGCACTCATGTCCAACAACATATATTCTCCTGAGTCCTTGGGCTCTCATTTCGCAGATTACCATGGGATTTGCCTCGATCTACTACAGTGATCTCGCCAGGCTTTCAACGCTGCTAATTCAGCAATGAATATTAAAGTTATTGTATCTTTTCATTACTCATGTAACTGTCAGAGTGAAAAGGGGGGGGGCACTTATAAATGCGGATGGATCTATTAAAAATACTACTACCATTAGTACTATCACACTCTTGCTTTCTCTCACCTCTCTTTTTACACTACAGGTCAAGATCTGTCAATATAAATAGATAAAAGTGACAGAGCAGTTGGAATATGTTTCTTTAAACAGATGTGGTTTAAGGTGTGTTTGCATGGGTGTTTCTGAGTTGGAGGGGTAATGAGCTCCAGAAATGGGGAGCACAGTGGCTGAATGCTCTGCTCCCCATGGTGGGGAGAAGGATAGAGGGGACAGATGGGTGTATGGAGGAAGCGGATCTGAAGGAACGGGAACTTGGTGGACATCAGACAGGTGGTGTATTGAGGTTACGGATGGCCTTGAATGTAACAGGATCATATTGAACTGTGAGCCATTGGAGCTGTAGAAGGGTAGGAGTGAATTGGTGCAGAGAGGGGATTTGAGTGATAATATGGGCAACTGAATTCTGGACCATTATGGAAAAAATAAAATGCAATCGGTTGTCAAGGTGGGCGGGAGAGTGGATGAGGGTTTAGTAGTGAGATAGAGCTGGGTGTCATCTGGGTAACAATAAAATGAATTTGCTGTTATGAGCCTCAGTAAAGTAACTCTCTCTCTGTTGGTGTGTTACCATGATAGACCAGGCAGATGACATTACGCTGGCTGAAAATAAATTTTAAAATAAGAAACTTCTAGATCGGATTATAACCAAAAATGCTGTTCTTTACATTTCACGCAGAAAGGAGTTTGTATCACAGGAGAACTTTCATCTTCTGTTACCACCTCAAGACTAAACCGGGGCAACCACGCAGGTCAGTAACATTAATTTTGCAGAAGATCACAGCCTTGCTGTTATGAGCAAGCAGCGTCAGCAGTCAAAAATCAACCACACATCGAATTTCAAATTTAGAAACATTATGTTGATGTCCATGTCCTTCAGATTGACCAATTTCCTGGTGAGATGGATTGTGGTGGACCACACTGTGGTAGAAGACAGGAGCTTAAAGAGATTCTGTGAATTGCTTCAGCTGATGCAAATTACAAACCTCCATCAAGAAAGCTGTCAAAAAAAATCTGAAGATGAATAGGAATTACAGCAGGTCATGTTGAAAAGAGCTACAATTGATTCATTACAAATTCTTTTCAAGTCAGGAAAAGGGTAACTTGTATCACCAACCCAATGAAATGACTGCTTCTGTGCCTTCTACAGACAGAGTAATCTCTTAAGATTCAATGTAAAAACTAGCAAAGATTACGCAGTCTTGAAGACAGTTATTTGCAACCGGGGATTTGCAACAACTACGTCCTCTCTTATCAACCTTCCTGCCAAACACAGACTGCTAATCATAATCATGTTCACAGATTTTCCAATAAAACCTATCTACATCAGAGAGAGTATAGGGCTAATGCGTGACTCCAAAAACAAGACTCCTCTGGAGGGGTTTGTGTCAAAAATGAATTTTACATAAGCCCTCTACACAGACAATCTTTCAGCTCTTAACACAAGACAATCCAAGCCCAGGTGCACATTGGACTGCATAGTCATCTGCCAACAAGGCAGGAGTAATGCCCTTGTCACCCACTTTATGCCTGAGGCAGATTACTTCTGGACTGACCACTGTTGCCCGCTGTCCAAGCTGAAGATCCACATCTGAATATATCCATGAACTTTATATCTTATAGAGCAAAACCTCGACACCCAGAGACTAAATGATCCCAAAGTGGAAATGGCATATGCAACAACTATCCAAGGTCACCTGACAGCAAAAACTCATTGCAGCAACTAACAGACAAGTGCGTCTCACCACAAAATTGAGGCGACAGAAGAGACTGTTGGATAACTGCAGCAATGACACTCGGACTCGCTTGACCAAATTGAACATGAGATCTCTGAACTTATCATGGCCAATCGTAGAGCCAGGTTGGACTGCGAGGCCTCCTTTTTTCACATCTGAGGGAGAGAGGAGGTGCCTGCTGATTTGAAGGACACAACTATCGTCACCATCCTCAAGGAAGGTGACCAAGGAATATGTGGGAACTACGACAGGATCTCCTCTCTCTCCATCTAGGGGATGATTATAACCTGGGAAAAAAAATCCATAGAGTAGGAGAGAGAAAGAAGTCCACAATTCAGTGTACTAACCACAACTGCAACCAACCAAATTTAATGGGGCAGTTCAACATGTGGTGGTTGGACTAATCTTGTAAAGATTTATCTTCTCAGCAGCACTTTAATGTGCACTCCTCCAAAGCTTCACAAAAATCCCTCTAGAAAGAGAGACTCAGATAAAGAAACCTAAGTGTGAAAATCAGAAAGGCAGATTAACTAAACTATTCAAAATGTTTTCTTACTCTGCTGTAAAATGTTATTACTGAAGTCTATGAATAATAATTGCCAACACGGATGTGCAAATAATAAATCATGCAAAGATTGCAAATTGCTTTTTAACCACATGAACGCATGTATTAATCTAACTACATCTTACAGTATGATTCATTCATGGGTGCCGCTACAACTGGCAACTCAAAAGCTTGTAAAAGATAATGGTATAATGGATTTAAAAGAGCATTGCAAAGAAACCTTGCAGTAATTATAATAAATGCATAATACTTGGAAATATGTTGTTTATTCATTAGAATTTTCTATGGCTGCAATGTCATGAGAACTAGTGTCATCCTTTCACTCATCTTTTGATCAGTTTACATAAAATGGGTCTACATATTTTCTGTGTAACCTAATGTTAGACTGCATAAAGCTGAACTTTGAAACCTTCACAGTGGCATGAAGTACAAAGTGTAATGGAAATAATGTCCCGCCCCAAAAGATTAGACATGGTTGTGAAGACACAAAGTTGTTGTCGCTCCACATTGTCAGTAGTGTATGATGATGGGCACGTACGAAATTTGCAGCGGCTGATGTCTTCATGAGGTACTTAAAGCTGTGCTTACCCATCTCCTCGCTTGTTCGTTATATCCTTCCACGCTGCAGTTCAAGTATCAGTAACCGCGTCGTGACCAATCAACGCGCGTTATCAGAGCTCGAGAGAGAACACACCCATCCATTGATTCTTCCTTTTTCAGGCACACAGTCGGCGGCTGTGACTGCTTCTGCGGTTTCTCACTTTTACGGCGCGACCAGCTAAGACGTCCCCTCCCTCTACTAAATACTACATCGGTTTGGCGAGGTAACAGGATGCGGTATGGGACAAGCTTGCGGACACGCGCTCCTGTGCCGAAGTCAGCCACCGACCGCCGATATGTAAGTGTGATGTGTTACAGTTGTGTCGGATACTTGACAGATTCTGGACGAATATGGTAAACGGTAGTGCCGATTGTATAATCCCATCACCTTCCCTAACAATAACAGTCAGATCTCGTTAGAACCGGGCTGTGAACCCGAAGCTCAGCCACGCACCGTGATATGGCATAAATGTTCCCATGTCGTATGGTGTGAGTGTCCATCAGAAAAGAGCAGATTCTGACAATGTTGTCATCAGATGAAACGCGTCCTCATCTTATTAGCTCGTTAATTTTGTCCTACATATCATTATTTAGTGTCTGTCATTTTGTGTCTACCATTGTTCAATTGCACTTTTTTATACGGCATAATCACATTACAATGAATTTGTCTATGAGAAACACACAAATCATATAGTAGACAGGTATTTGACAGTGAGGAATTTTATTGATTCAATATTAATTCATTTCTTGCCTACCTGCCTTCCATCGTTATTTACATTTATTTATTTGTTTTAAATAAATTCAGGTGGCACAGTAGTTAGCACTTCTCCCAGCAGAAGGACCCTGGTTTGATTCCCAAAGGCTCCAGCATCCCCTGCGAACCCAAGAGGATAAACGGTAGATTATTGATTGATGGATGGAAAAAAATGCCCAGAATGAGAGAGTTGATGATTGTTTGTCTGTGTGTGGCCCTGCAATCGACTGGTGAATGATCAAGGGTAGACCTGGGCATTTACGGCCCTGGGGCCACATGTGGTCCTTTGGGCATCCCTGTCTGGCCCATGCGACAGAAAATGAGTGACAAAATATTGATTCCGTTCATGTTATACAACTGTGTTGCTTTTCTGTTATCATTGGTTCGGCCTTCGAACAGCATTCAGATTTCTCATATGGCCCCTTGTAAAAATTAACTGCCCACCCCTGGTCTAGGATGTGCCCTGTCTCTGGCTTATTGACAGCTGGGATAGGGTCCAGCATCCCCACGACCTTGACTGTAGGACAAGCGGTAGATAATTGATGGATGGATAAATACATAGATAAATACAAATTCTGACCTCTACATTCTTTTGAGTTTTGAATTTATTGTCACTAAACCACTAGTGAATAACATCACAAAAAAATTCTTAGACTAATCAAGAACACAAGCAACCCAAAAAGATAATTTGCGCTTAAACTCGCTTCAAAACACTGGCATAACCTTAAATCGGATCTTCTTCTGCCACTAACAGTTCAGAACTATTAACAGCACCCCAACTGAATGCCAAATTTCCCACACCTAGCTTGATTAACTGACCTGAACAAAATCCTTAGTTAACTATGAGGTCCTTTGTGGTTGCACTCTGGTCTGGGACTACGCATACCTCTGGATATTTGGTGAAATTATCAGTGGCTACCATGGCATACCATTTGGTGGTACGAGAAGGACCACCCCTCTCGCTGGGACCCCCCAAGTGGTATTGATGTAGGGGAGCACAAGACCGCTGGCTTTGGCCCTCCTGCACTGTAGGGATTAGGGGTAGTAGCATCCAGCCATTGTGAATACACCAGCTTAACCTCTGGCTCAAGTGCTGACACAAACTGATGCTGGTCTTGGGTAGGGGGGAGGATGGATTTGATATGTGCCATGACTAGTCGTTCAAAGCTCTTCATGATGATGGGAGTCAGTGTTACGGGGCGATAATCATTGTTTCTGGGTGGGATAGGTTTCTTTGGCATAGGTATTATGACGGTGGATTTCAAGCATGACGGAACAGCTGTCTGCGTCAGGGAGCTGTTAAAGATGTCTGTGATGACGTCCTTAAGTTCCTCTACACAGTCCTTCAGCACCTGACCAGGGATGTTGTCTGGGCCTGCTTCCTTGCAGGAGGAGATGGTGGAGAGTGTTCTCTTCATGCTGGTAGCAGATAGGCACAGGGTTTGGTCATGGGGGTGCGGTGGGGTCTTCTGCAAATGAGCATTGTTTTGAGCCTCAAACCATGCAAAGAAGCTGTTGAGGTTGATCAGCAGAGATATGTTGTCGCAGAGCTATGGCACAGGTTTGTAGACTGTGAGGGTCTGGATGCCCTGCCACAGGCTTTGTGTGTCTCTGCTGCCCTTGAATTGGCAGGTTATGTTTGCATGTGTATTTGCATTTGGCTTTCCTGATGTTGCGTGCCAGGTTTGCTCTCACTGCTCTCAGGCCAGTTTCGTCTCTGGCTCTGAAGGCTCTGTCCCTGGCCCTCATCAGCTGATAGACTTCTCCTGTCAGCCATAGGTTCCGGTTTGCTTGGGGACTGATCTTTGGATTTATCAGGAACTAGCTGTAGTAAGCCACCACCTACTCTCCAAACCACACTTACTGGAAGGGTATGGTGCCCGGGCCCAGGTGTCCATGTCAGTGATGGAGGGCTTTTCTGGGTCAGGGTAGGCCAGCACCAGAGCCCCAGGGCCATATCGCCTGGCGTAAGCCACTCCGAGATGGCAGCCATCTTGGCTGAATCTACAACCACCCCACCTCCCTGCTTATGACCCAAGAAAGACACCAATCTGCAAAAGATGTGACACAGCAGACAAAGACCTTCCCTGCAGACTGCCTAGAGGACATTGCTAAAGTTCTGTAGTGCCCCTAGGAAATTAGGGGGTGACCCAGGAGGCCATCAGGTCTGATAATGCACTGACTCCAAGGAGTGGTGGTAAGCACTTGCCAGAAAGTGGTGGGAGCATCCCAGAAGCCAATTTGAATCACCTTGAGCTGCCACAGTCTTTGAAAATGGAGAACAGGGGAGCTGAACCAAGCTGAGCCGGAGATGAAATTCCAGGTTTTTGCTAATGTGTGTCGGCGATGGCCTTGAGGGTCTCTGGTGATGGCAGGTCTGGCATGGATGGTGGCTTGGTTCTAGTCCATGGTGGTAAGATATATCCGAAGAGCTGTATCCCACAGGTTGATGGTTCTACTAAAGTTTGTTTGTGGTGTTGTAAAGAATAAAAACACGTGCGTGTGTAGAAACACTTCCTGTCACGGAGCAATAGAACAACACACGGGTAATGCAGGGAGTGTAATATCAACAGCGAACTGCAATCGAGCATTTGTATGTACCGATAATGTGGGGGACTTATTGTGTTTTGGGAGAGCCTAAACTACAAGGCAGTTTAGTAACTCCCCACTTCACTGAAGAAGCATTGAAAGATGCAATAGAGTGAGGAGCACAAGCATTACTCAGAGGTACACCATTGTTATGGTCTATCTGCTTGCACATGGTACCTGACTGTCCAACCGAGCACACAAGTCATCATACGCAGTTTATTTGGCCTTTGTCCCCTCTTCCTTCTCCTTGTGCTCCATCTCCCTGTACTCCTGTCTGCTTCCTTCAGTTCCCTGAGTGTCCCACTTCTTCTTTGCGAACCTCTTTCTCTGTATATACTCCTGCACTTCCTCATTCCACCACCAAGTCTCCTTATCTACTTTCCTTTCATATAGCATGACTAGTACTCTCCTACTTGTCTGCCTGATCACATTAGCTGTAGGTGTCCAGTCATCTAGAAGCCCTGTACAACACTCCTCCCATTTCAGTTTCCACTATTCCTCCTCTGCTCTGCCTTTGTGGTCTTTAGATTCATCCTACACACCATCTTATGCCACATGGCTACACTGTCACCTACCACTACTTTGGAGTCACTGATCTCCCTCAGATTACATTGTCTATACAATATGTACTCTAACCTGTGTGCGCCCACTTCCGCTCTTATAAGTTACCCTATGTCCCTGCCTCACCTGGAAAAAAGTTTTCATTGCAGCCATTTTCATCCTTTTTTTCAAAGTCTCCCACCATCTGTCCATATATGTTTCTGCACCAACATTGATGTCTGCACCAATTACCACTCTCTCACTTTCTGCACATTTCTTTCACATTCTGCATCAATCCATCTAAATCACTCCAGAATTTCCTTTTCACCTCCAGAACTTTCTCAAAAAACTCCTTCAAGATGATTCCTACTCAATTTCTCTTCCTGTCAATTACATGGTAGAACAACTGAAGACGTGCTCCTGAGCCTTGCCACTTTTCTACCTGGTCTCTGGGATACAAGTTATTGCCACCTTCCTTCTCTGCATCATGTCAACCAACTCTTTTGGATTTCCTGTATTCACGCCAATATTCAAAGTCCCTCCTCTCAATCCAAGACTCTTGCCTTTTCTCTTCTCTCTCTACTTCTGAACATGCCTTCCTCCTCTCCTTCTTCGACCCACTGTACTCTAATTTCCACTGGTACCCTGTAGGTTGCTGGCACTGATGGAGGATGTGTTAATTTGGCTCATGACCGATCCAGTGTGAAAGTGCTCTACAACTGTTGCCATCTCAACGTACCACTGTCCACCCACTATCTTTGCTTTGCCTGCGACACTACCTCAGTATGTCTCACAGCCAGCTATTGCCTTTGTACTTCTTCAACTGCCATCTTTCTCTTTTCTACAACTGATATCTTGTTCCACAACAGACTTCCTACACTCAACCCAAAGCTGCCACCCCATTCTGCGCCTGACCTATGATGGTACTTTGTCAATGGGCTGCCAGTGCTTTGTGCACTTCCTCTTTTGGGTTCCAGTTCCTCCTTGTTCTAACTATGGGTGCCACATTCCTAATCACTCGATCCTTTCACTGAGTGAGATTCTTTTCCAATCGAGCCTTAGCACACTTGAACTCCCCTGTCAGGTGAGGAACTGGCAACTCCAGTATGTCTTTCCTATACAAGGTTGCGCTGCTCAGGCAGCTTGGGACTCCAAGCAATTTCCTAATAGATGAGTTCATCATCCTTTCTAGCTTTTCTGATTTCGACAGGGGAACCTTGTACACCATCAACAGCCACATCAACCGAGGCAACAATCCAAACTGCAAACACCACAACTTTAACCTTCCTGGGAGTCGTGACCTATCTATGCCTGAAATGCCTTGGATCATTTCCTGCCTCAACTCGTCAAATTGCCCATTATCACAAAGACCTGCATCAACGGATCTACCCAGACTCTTCACTGGTTTCTCTAGCACTGTAGGCACCACCTCACCATCTATAACAAACCTCCTATCCACTAGCTTCCCTTTACTGATTTAAATACTCCTAGACGTAAGCCTGGCTCACTGCAGATTATGATTTAACATGACCAAATGAAGATGATGTGACGCTATTTCAGCAGATTAGAATTTCTAAATTGACTTATATTCTTGACCCACACAGTGGGATCTGCTTTGAAATTTTATGTAACAGACACACATGCAGAGCAACAGACACTACATGAGTAATGAATTGAGTAAAAAAAATGGTGAAACACAACCAATCTGACCTTTTTGAACATTACGAATGTAAAATTATTAATTTCCTGATTTATCTTGCTCATGATTTAGGATTTTTGTTTTTACTTTATTATTTGATTTCTTTTGATTTAGCGATTATTTGATGGATAATTTCCTTGCTCATATTTAAGTAAGTTGTTGCATGATTTATGTTTTTTCTTTTTTTTTGTTCTTTCTTAAAGATGAAGCTCACGGCAATTTCCCATGATATCTAAAACAATTAAATGGAATATGGGAGGGGGCAGTGAAACCATGAATTATAGTATTTGATACTCACGAAACAAAATACCTTTATAACACTTCATTATCATCATATTCCTTCGTGAGCAACAGATTCATCATTACAAACATACACCAATGTCCACACTGGATCATGTCCATTAACCTGCCTTAACTCATATTTGCTACTTAATTGTTTAAGTGGTGCATGCCACCATGTGTTGCTGTCTGTATTTGTGTTTTATTACACACATTCATTTTCAGCCCCCTCTTTGTGTGTGTTTGAGTGTCTGTTTGGGTGTGTGAGTGTTTTTTAATGCTAGACAAAAAAGCTTTTTTAATCTACCATTAAGTTAATCTACTTCTGAGTCACTTTGATTGAATATTTTTTTTACCTTTTTTAACAGATTCTTAGATTATTTCTGATAGGTTTTCAGTTAATTTGTTGCAGAACTCTGTGTATTTTAAACCTTTTTTTTTATTCGTTTTATTTTTAGAATTTATGTAATTCGATTTGTATTTGCTGGTAATTTGTTATAGAATTGCAGAAGTTTGCCTTGTGAAGTTATTTCTGATATAGTTGATAATCTATCATGGATATTTTTTGACATTTTTTTAAAGGAGCTGTACAGGTACAGTATGCAGATGTGTATGTATGGATTTTTTTCTTTGAGTAATTTCATTCCCCTGAAGTCGATGTGTTTGTGAGAGACTTTTAAATGATTCAGCAACATCTCAAAACATTCCACAAGTAGTTCACTCATCTGATACTTTAAATAATGATATATTAATATTTATTATTATATTCTTTTCATATTCAGTTAATTATATATTTATACCTTTTTGCAAATGCTCTTACCATCACTACCTACTAATGTGTTGCTGATTCTCAATCATTTCAGGACCACTGGAGGTACTTTTTTGCACTTGTTCAACTAGTTATACTAAAATATTTCATGTAATGTTAGCTTTTTTCAGATTTGTTTCATTAATTACCGTATTTTTGGTATTTTTCAATCAAAAAAGGTGTCTTCATATCTTTGGACATTAAAAATGAATAGGCTCTGATTCAGTGGTGGGCTGTGCATTTCACACTTAGGTCTTCAGTGATGTCCAACTTTGTCAATAAATACCTTTCATTATGCCTTTCGGAATGGAGAGTATTTAGGAACACTTAAGCACTACTAGGCATTGCATCACCTCAGTTGTGTACAAAATGGGCTATTATCCGTTGCATTTTAAAAATCAACAAACCCGATCGGCAATTAAAAGACATCTGGTATGCTACTGTCAAAACTTAAAAATAAAAGAATCTTTAAAATTATCTTTCCGAAAAGTTTTATTAAAAGAGTCCACAAAGAATATGCAAGCTTTAACAAGATTGTACAATAATTTGCAAAATCGCAGTTTTATGTCAGAAAGACACTAACAAGACGGCTTACTTTGGCGACAGCAACACAATAAACAAGTCTCTTTATGAAAAAAGTTTTTCATGTCAAAATGTGACGTATCACGACTTTCTGTGATCTGTTGCCGAAAGTCTTTAGAAGCACCGTAGCTTGCAAGTGTCCAGACGTGCTTTGGTGTCTAGTTGCTGCCTTGGTTAAACAATTTAAGTTTGCAAATCCAGAATGGATCACCTGATGGTGAACAACAAATTCCAAGAAATAATCCCCTTAAAATAACAATACTGCCAACTGAGGAAAGCATTAAGGCTACACAATTTCAGAAGCATCTGGTTATTGTATTTGTCCTCACCATTCTTCATGGTCATTCTTCGTTATCTCTTAATTTGTACATTAAGTGTATGGTAATCATAATAAAAAATGGTCAGGATGGTACTGCTGATGTCAGAGAACCTCAGCCTCTAGAGCAGGTACTGCCGCCGGCAACATTTACTGAGGATATTATCCGTGGTTGTCAAAGACAGTGCCCAGGTATCTATATTCCTTTACTGTTTCGACAGATTCCCTCTGTATGGTGGTGGTTACTTCCTCAGCCAGCTGCCTGTGTCTGCTGGAGGAGCTAACTATATGTCCTTGGTTTTACATACTTTCAGCTTGAGGCAGGAGGCTTTGCACCAGAGCGAAAAGTCCTGGAGGGCTGAACCATGGTGGCGTGAGGGAGTGGACAGTAAGGACATGAGAAAAGGGTCATTGGCGAATTTCACCAGGTGGCAGTTTGACTGGTTGGACCTGCAGTCATCTATGTAGAGGATGAAGAGCAGGGGAGACAAGATGCAGCCTTTTGGTTGAGCCTTTGGAGGTGAAGAGGTTGTTTGAGAAGATGTTGTTCACCAGCACCCACTTTTATCTGTTGGTGACGATGCTGATGATCCATAGGATGAGTTGTTTGGTTGAGTTGGAAATGAGTGATCAGTTTTCACCCCGTATGTGGGGTTTCAGGGTGTTGAAAGCTGAGGAGTCAACAAACACGAGCCTGGTTTTAATGTGGGGGGTTTCCAGGTGTCTATGGATTGAGTCGGTTATGAAGAGTTTGGCATCACCTACTCCTTTGTGGGCCCCCTGCAAATTTGAGAGGATCAACCAGGGGTTCAGTTACTCTCATGATATGAGTTTTTACAATTCTCTCCAAAGCCTTCATCCCCAGAGAGGTGAGAGCCACAGGCCTGAGGTCATTCAGACCTTTGTGGTGCCCTTTTTTGGGACAGAATCACTGTTGAGTGCTTTCATATCTGGGGTGCTGTGTCGCAGGATAGGGAATTTTGAAAAAGGAGATGGAATACTCCTTGCAGCTGCTTGGCACAGTGCTTTAGGGTCCATCCATAGATTCTCTCAAGTTCAAGTGCTGTGTTGACCTTAGTTCTTCTAAGGCCTCTCAAAGCCTCCTCGAAGTTGAAATCCGCTTTGAGAGTGGAGAATGGGGGCTAATACCTCTAGCTGGGTGCTGTTGTCACTCTCAAACTGTGAGAAGGAGTTGAGGTCGTTGGGGAGTAATGCCGGGTTGCTCCCTGAATAGGTGAACGACTGGAAGGAAATAGTGTTTATTGAAGCTATGTTCTTGATACCCTGTCAAGCTGAGCGGAGGTCCCCTTGTACAAAGTTTCGATCTACCTTGTTCTTGTATTTCAGCTTGGCAGGTTTTTGTGGCACATTTGACCTCCTTCTTAACATCCTCCTCCTCAGCCGCAGAGCCAGTAAAGCAGAAGAAATGAATGAGGTGCTATTACAGCTTGTTAATTATTACTGACTTGACTGACTCCAACATAAAAACAGTTGATTTACTTGTTTTTATGTTGTAATCAAAAACTATGATTTAGGCCTCTGTAGGATTCAAATTTTTAAAGAATGCAAAGAGTTTATCACTTGCACGGTAAGGCAATGCATTTTCCTGTTCAATGACATTCTTACTTTGCTGTCCGCAGTGAGTGCCAGATAGTCTAACATGGTGTTAGTAACATAATAGAGAAATAAGTAACTTGGTACGGTTATAATAAAAATTGATAGATTACAGCTCAGTAAGAGTAAGTGGGTGAAAGATGCCGTTAAGTAAACTGCAGACAGTCCAGGGTGTCCAGTATGCAGCTGTGAATGTGGGCCAGTATCACTCTCTCTGGTGGGAGTCATGTGTGTGCATACCTCCTCTTTGTGCTGTTGCTATCTATGGAGATGATAATGATGGTGAAAGTCTGTGATGTGCTTCAGGTATTGCCTCATCAGCCCATGATCAGCAATAGATTGAAGTCATACAGTTTCTCTCTGTACTGCCTCTAGGCCATTGTGATGGCTTCTCTCAGTTCTTACTTCGCAGCTTTGTACTCCATCTCATTGCCAAACCTAAATGCGAGACACCAAGTATGCAGCATGTAGCATACCTGACTGTATATACTGGGCCAGTTTTCTGTACTGGAAACACTCAACCCCATGGCGGAAATCTTTTCCATAAGATTACATATTTAATAGGGGGGTGGCGTGGCTCAGGGAGTTAGTGCAGTAGTCTTGGAATGGACATTTATGATTTGGATCCTGCAAGGACCTTCTAACCTATCAAAGTATTGTTGAACAAGACACCAAACTCCATGGTACAGCTCATGCGGCTACCTACTGCTCATGGTTTATTCATGATGGGTCAAGCATGGGCAAACTAAGGCCTGTTGGGCTATTTGAAGGCTGCTTGCCAAACCTGAAATTTTATTATGATTAAACCTCATTTATTTTTCCTTTTCCCTGAAATTCCTGCGCTCCCAAAGTAGACAGTGCACTCTTCTTATAAATTGACCACTGATGTATGGCATATTGCTCTATATGTTACTTTTTTGCTTTGCCCTTTGAGCCCCTCTGTAAAAATGAGCGGATAAAGGAAAAGAAAAGTGGACAGTGAGTGCTGTGTGTTTAATAAGGAGTTGAAAACAAAATACTTTTTCTCTGAAGTCCAATCAATGGCTGTATGCCTGATATGCCAAAAAACTGTTGCGGGTTTCCAAAAATACAATATCAGCAGTCACTTTACCATGAAGCATGCTAAACTGTGCTAGACAGCAGTCAACACAAGACTGAGCGACTAAGGCCCAGAGGCTGGCGGCTAATTTTTTTTTACCGACAAAGTCAGTCAGTGTACCAAGGTATTAGGTGGGGTATGGACCCAATTGCAACACTACAACTCCACATCAACAGTAAAAGGGTTTATAGACTTAATTGAGACTCTGGCAGAAAGTTAACAGTTCGTAATAGCAGAACACTGATGAATCTGAGATGGATGAGGTTGGTACTGGAAAGAGAGACAAGAGACAGGGTTTCCTGAAGTTCAACAAGAGAGCGCAGGGGCTCCTAAAGTCCTGATGGAGAGCGCTGAGACAGACTGGTCGGTCCAGGAGATCTCCCATTAAACGAGGCAACCTTGTCCACTGGGAAGGGAAAGAAGACAACCGGCAACTAGAAGGACTGGAAGCTAAGCTTTTAAGTCTGTACTGATTACTTTCTTTGGGCGGCACTTGTACATCCAGGTGTACCAAATCAGCTGATCAGGTGGAACCACAAGGAAAGCACAAATAAGCAAATTGGCAATTTGCAATGTTTCCAAACCTCCGGAGGATGGCACAGAAGATGCTGATTTTGTTTGGCTCAACCTCTGATGTTGTTTGGTCTGTGAGCAGACATTCAGTGTCATGAACACCAACAAAGCCCGTCAAAGATCCAAGTAAACTGACCCATACGTCAGATCCATCCTGAGAATTGCCAAAACAATACTAACTCAAGACTTTGATGCACTGGCAAAGAAAGGAGATCAACAACACTGTTTCTCCTGAAACTGAATGTGAGTTTCTCAACTGTGTTATGAAATCAGTGCATTTGGAAATATATTTGTACAATGAGCCTTATGTTTTCATGTGTTGCCACGAGTACTTCTATTCTTCCTTTGTCATTTACATCAGTTCACAAAAACACTCCATCTATCTGGTCCTGGCACGCCCCGCCGTGAAATTGTAAAACTCATTGTTGTCCATGAGTCGGAAAGTTTTCCCACCCAAGGGTTAAACAGAGTGCTCAAATTTCACTGATATTTGCTGTATGTATGAATGCAGCTTCAGGGCAGCACAAGCCAGTGTCCCCTGGAGCCAGACTCGGGGGGGCACAGGCCAGTGTCTCCCTGAGCCGTTCCCAAACCCGGATAAACGCAGAGGGTTGCATCAGGAATGGCATCAGGAATGCCATCCAGCGTAAGCCTTTGCCAAAACCAAATATGCAAATCAAACCTAAAAATTTCATACTGGATCGGTCGAGGCCCGGGTTAACAACGACCGCCTTTGGTGCCAATAACCTACAGGGTACCAGTGGAAATTGGGCTACTGTGAGTCGAAGAAGGAGAGAAGGGAGGTGTGTTCGGAAGCAGAGAGAGAAGAGGAAAGGCAAGAGTCTGTGACTGAGAGTAGGGACTTTGAATATTGGGACGATGACAGGAAAAGGTAGAGAGTTGGTTGACATGATGCAGAGAAGGAAGGTGGATATACTGTGTGTCCAGCAGACCAGATGGAAAGGTAGTAAGGCTCAAAGCTTGGGAGCAGGTTTTAAGTTGTTCTATCATGGTACTCACAGGAAGAGAAATGGAGTAGGAGTTGTCTTGAAGGAGGAGTTTGCTAGGAACGTTCTGGAGGTGAAAATAATGTCAGAGAGACTTATGAGCCGGAAATTGGAAATTGAAGGTGTGATGCTCAATGTTGTTGATGGCTACGCCCCACAGGTAGGATGCGAGTTACAGGAGAAGGAGAAGTTCTGGAATGAGTTAGATGAATTGTTGCAGAATTGTTTCCAGAAAAGACAGGAACATAGGGTAACCTATAAGAGCGGAGGTTGGAGCAACTAGGTAGACTACATCTTATATAGACGCGGTAATCTGAAAGAGATCAGTAACTGCAAAGTAGTGGTAGGTGAGAGTGTAGCCAGACAGCATAGGATGGCGGTTTGTAGGATGACTCTGGTGACAAGGAAGTTGAAGAGGACAAAGGTAGAGCTGAGGACAAAGTGGTGGAAGCTGCAAGGGGAGGAGTGCTGTATGGTTTTCAGGGAGGAGATGAGAAAGGATCTTGGTGGTCAGGGAGAGCTACCAGATGACTGGACAACTACAGCTAATG
>CAAKHD010010393.1:0-80534 GCA_901007705.1 Fistularia tabacaria
CAACGCCCATAGTCTAGACCATGCTTCATGCGTTCATGTCTTTTTCAATAAGCCTTCACAACACACAGAAGATGAAGTGATTTTGTAAAAGCAGAAATTCATACGTATAAGAATTTGGCAAGAAATACACTTGTTAAGATAAAAATTTGAGGTTGTGATGCATTTGATAATGTGTGTGTGTGTGTGTGTGTGTGTGTGTGTGTGTGTGTGTGTGTGTGTGTGTGTGTGTGTGTGTGTGTGTGTGTGTGTGTGTGTGTGTGTGTGTGTGTGTGTGTGTTTGTGTGTGTGTGTGTCTCTCTGTCTATACATCAAACCCTGCTTGGGATAATGGAAGTCATGGATGTCTGTGAGAAGTTGTAGAATTATTCCTTCAGTGAAATAATATTCTCCCGAGCTCTGCTTCTCTCTTTCTTCAACACCACCCTCTTCTTCATCTTCTTGAGCTTCTTCTTCTTTGTAATTTGAAACACTGAAGATTTTATTCATCTCACAGAACCAGATTACCTGTCTGTGTCAAAAGCTTTATCACAAAGTTATATGTGAATATAGTCAAATTCATACAACATGAATAAGTTTAACAACAGCACAATGAATATTCTTAAATTAATCTTCGAGATGGAAGATTCTGTGAAAATTCGTTCACAATTTGTTCGCAGCACTTCTTTAATAGTGTATTTCCCACAACTTTACTGAAGGCAAGCTTTGAGTCGAGAGGGGACTGTATATAAATCACTGATAAATTTACTTGATCATGTTTTAATAAGACACTCCTTATTTAACTAATTTCCGTTTTCTGAATCAAGTTGCACCCACATAAATGATGGCATGGGGAGAAAATCTAAGTAGTACAACATATTTGACAATAATTATCACATTTTTTTGTGTTTCCTATTCCATACATGTTCATTCCATTGGTAAACAAATTTTTGAATTATTTCGTGGAATTCCCCTCTGCCTCTTCAGGCATGGGATTTGATGTGAATCAATAGACCTGCTCTCTGTGCTTGATTTCTGCTGCGGATCTTGTGCATAGCTGCACAAAATGTCCACTGATATCTTGTCAGCCTGGGTCGATTCCTCACCTGACTATTTTCTGTTTGTTTAGACAGGTCAAGCTGAGTTTTCAAGCTGGCCTCATTTCATTTAGCCCATTTAGACAAAAATCATTGCGCTAAAGTGCGAAGAGGATCTATCCCTGCTCTGACGAAACCAGTTTGGACTATGTGACAAATTCAATGACTGAGTGTGTGTCTGTTTTGCCATTTTACTGATAGAGCATAAACTATTTGTCATCAATATGGAACAAGCATTGCCACACTGCCTGAAAACCGTGCAGAACTAGAAGGAATTGTTTGTCAAATTCTGACAATCCAGCCATGACTTTTACTTTACTTGAAATAAAACAGAAATGATGCAAAGGATTTGTTTCCGTAAGCAATGGTATGGTTGACATATGATAGATTTAGTCATGTATCCTGGCAACGAAACAATGGAGTCCTTTGTAGTGTTGTTTATATATGTGTCATCAAGATTATATTACATTACATCACCAATGTTTGCATCTACACTTTTACTTTTTCCTGTTTCGGATGTACTGCCTGCATGTGTTTTACTTCTTGTGTTTGTCAGTGTCTTCTGACTGTCTACACTGCCCATGTTTTGTTTACTTATGTTTTTATCAGTTTATCAGTCCTCTGTGCTTCCATTGGGGGACCAGCTGTCCACACATTCAATTGATCCAGCCGGCTTCCATGGTTTGGAAATACAAATACTTTTCAAAAAATAGTTTTACTATATACAAAGAATGGGGTTGCGTTATATCCTACTAGTGTACTTGCAAAGCTTGTAATCCACATTGTAGTTTACACAAGTGCATTAAAGTGGTCTCTGGAAACTTCTTTTGTTTGAATACATTTCATCATGACCTAAATGTTGATACAGCGAACAGCTAAAATGATTAGCTTATCAGTGCTCTTCTGCAGTCAGTCAGGAACAGTTCACATGTGAAGGGTTTTATCTTCTATTCATCTACCACACATTATCTCAATCTAAATTGTCAAGGCAAAACAAAAAGCTTCCATCATTAGGTTTTTTTTTCCATCTGCAGCTGGTTAGTTGACAAAAACTTTCGTGTCTCTTTCCAAAAAATGCAGTCTTGCAAGGATTCTGCTGTCATAGTTGGAGAAATGAGCCTGCGTAATCCATTGTTGTTTTTGCATCTTGAGACAACGCCGCAGCGTTTCTGTGATGGTATTCCAAATCTGTGGTAAGCTCTGCCTGTCCTAATATCAACAAATATCTGCACTATCTCCCCCCTGTTATCAGGGTGAGTCTGCAGTTAAAAGTCCATGATAACCACCTCCAAGAGTTTGTTAGACAGGGTAAAGGAATTTCTTAGCTTGTTAAGAGCGAAAACAAGCATTTTAGAGGACTTTCTTCATTGTTTACAATTGTCCCAAATGATTTGTTTCCTGGTTTACTCCACCAGTGGCCATCCTTTTTGCTCCTTTCAATTATTTTCACCTTAGCGCAAAATCTCCATGCATAGAATCACTGGAATTATCTATCGTAACCTGTAAAGATAAACAAATAGCAGGGGCTGTCTGGCAGATATATCAAACACCCAGAGCTCATGAATGTGATAATGTTCTTATAAAAAGCCAAGTGGAGATACATGCCTGTCATGTAACTTGTTATTTTCATTGCTGTCATTCTTGAATGAGGTACAACAGAAAAAATGTTTCACTGCTCTTTTACTTAACACTAATTGCATTAATTTCTAAAGGGTTGTTTCTACAAGTAACAGCTGCTTCTAGATGCTCCTCAGAATCATTCAGTATTTTTTCTTTGTTTTGAAGAAGCTGTCAGATCTGCTATTGGCTGTTAACCAACGCCATAATCTTATGATTCTTGAAACGAGTCTGTTCTGTATTTTGAGGTCATATAAATAAGCACGAGCAGTGTATCCAAGCCCAAAGCTCTTTGAATAAAACAGAACCCTGTAGTTTTTGTTGTTGTTTTAACATTTTTGAATGATTTTTTCTAACTATGCTCAATGTCAAAATAATTCATCATTTAGGGAAATTTTTATTTTATTAGTCATATTATATATCTGTATGTATTATGCAATCTATAAATACATATACATAATACAATGATTATTCACACACATACATATCTGTGTGTGTGAGTGTGTATATATATTTATACGTGTGTGTGTGTGTATACATATATAAATAATCACTGTATAATGAATCATCCAACTCTGCATCTTTGAAACATGTCAGCAAAAGTAGGGGAAAAATATAGACTCTGCTCTGAAATATAATGAATTACATAAATTTACACATTTAACTATCTAGATTTATCTACACTTTTATTCACAGGCTTGACAAATGTCCCACTATTCATATGGCAACGTGCCTATTTAGTCCATCATCCGGTAGCAAGCCATCTATGGATATAAATGCACTTCCCTCTGTCACAAGCAACTTTATTTCAGAGATACACAATTAGCAAAATGAACAATGCATTCAAGTAGGATTTGAGGGATTCTACCCTGCCCAACATTCACAAAAGCACGCCTCTGTCATACAAAGATGTATTTGACATCACTGTATTGGGGTAAATGCACTGCTCCATTTGTGGTACTGGATAATCGATTTTGTGTCACTGCAGAGAAAAGATATAATTTATTCCCCCCCACACACGACAACACTGCTCAAAGTGTTCATGCTACTGTGTATTGCTTTGTCTCATGAATTTCTCTGCAGGACATGAATGTGCTAAAAGATTGCTGATTTACAATCAGCAGATAATAGCATATCTCTATACCCAAGTAATTACAATACTGCCGAGATGTAACTGTAACTGCAGGATACTGGTCATTTTCCCTGAGCAAAGTGCCCACAAGGGAGAAGCAAAATTCTCATTAGCTCAACAGAGATGCAGTCTGCCTGGTCGCACTGATGCAGAAGGGGCTGCAGCCTTGACGGTGACATGCATCACTTCTGACAGCAATACAACGCCACTTCTTACACAAAGAGATTCAAGATTCAAAACGTTTATTGTCACATGCACAGTGTACAATCATGTTTCCCTGTACAGTGAAATTCCTACGTTGCTGTCCGCAGTGCATTTGGATATGTATTGACAAGAAATAATGACAGTAAACATTATCATAGATGTGAACAATGATGGAGGTGCAATAAGACATTAGAGTGCAGCTTGGTGTGCAAGTCACAAAGTGCAGGTGCAAGGATGAGTGCAGTTTAAATGAGCATTAGTTACATGAATGGGCAGTAGTTACATGTAAGATGAGGGTGGGCGTGGTCCTTGGTGATGGAGGCAGCTCTCCTGTGGACTCTGAGGTGGTAGATGCTCTGCAGAGAAGGCAGTGGAGTCTGGTGATCCTTTCTGCTGTCTTTACCACTCGCTGCAGGCGTCTGCAGTCCAGAGCAGTGGTGCTACCGTACCACACAGTGATGCAGCTCGTCAGTATGCTCTCAACAATGCAGCTCTAGAAGTTGCTGAGGATCTTAGGCAACATGCCAGACCTCCTCAGCCTCCTAAATAAGTACAGCCGCTGTTGAGCCCTCTTGACCGTCTGCGTGGTGTTCAGGGACTAGCTGAGGTCGTCGCTTATGTGGACACTCAGGTATTTGAAGCAGTTGACCCTCTCAACCTCAAGACCTTGGAGGAAAAGTGGCCGATGAGGTCTCCTCTCCTTCTTCATGTGCACTATCATCTCCTTGGTCTTGTCCATGTTGAGGGTGAGGTTGTTGTCCTCACACCACGACACCAGACTGACCACCTCCATCCTGAAGGCCGTTTCGTCCCCGCCAGTGATGCGTCCTATCACTGCGGTGTCGTCCGCAAACTTCAGGATGATGTTGTCCTTATGGGCGGGGACACAATCATGGTTGAACAGGGTGTAGAGGATGGGGCTGAGGACACATCCCCGAGGAGTGCCCGTGTTCATGGTTGTGCTGGCTGAGGTCCTATTACCTAACCTGACACACTGGGTCTGCCAGTCAGCAAGTCCAGGAGCCAGTTGCAGAGGGTGGGGTGCAGGCCAAGGGTTGACACTTTGTGGGAGTCTTTGTTTTCAAGGTGGGAGAGGGAGTAGAGGAGGGTAGCAGCCATGGTGTCTGAGGTGGACCTGTTGGGCCAGTATGCAAATTCCAGGAGGTCGAGGGTTTCTGAAAGGTTTTTCTGAATGTGGGCCAGCACCACTCTCTCGAAACATTTCATAATAATCAGAGTCAGTGCTACTGGCCTGTGGTCATTCAGGCAGTTTGGCTGGCTCTTCTTGGAGAGGGGAACAATGGTTATGTTCTTGAAGAAGGTGGGGACGGTGCTCTGGCGCAGAGGTTGAAAATGGCAATGAGAACATCAGCCATTTCATTGGCACAAGCTCTGAGGGTCCGCCCCGGGATATTGTCCGGTCCAGCTGCCTTGTGGGGGTTGATCCTTCTCAGCGCTTGATGTACCTGGTCTGATGATACTGTTGAGAGAGAGGAGGAGTTAGAGGGGGGATCAGAGGTCCCATTGTGTGTGTGTGACTCCCCTCTGTGTTGTGGCTGGGGTTCTTGAAGCGGGCCTAAAAGATGTTGTGGTTGTCCGGCAAGCTGTCTGTTGAGATGTCTATGCTGGTGGTGGACTTGTAATCCATGATGTGTTGCAGGCCTTTCCACACCTGCCCAGGGTCAGCAGTGGAGTAGAAGCTATCCAGCTACTCTCTGTACTGCCGCTTGGCTGTTCTGATGGCTTTCTTCAGTTTGTACTTGGCAGCTTTGTACTCCATCTCACTGCTGGACCTAAATGCATGAGAGCGCGCACACAGCATGTGGCATAACTGACTGTTCAGTCAAGGCTTCTGGTTGGGGAACATCCTGACTTGTATGGTGGGCACGATGTTGTCAACACAAGTTCTGATGTACCCGGAGCGTACTCCTGTATGCTGATAGAAGAGTCCTCCTGTGTGACTGCAGGCTTGAACACATCCCAGTTGGTTGTAGCAAAGCAGTCCTGCAGGATGCCCTCTGAGTTTGGGGGTCCAGAAATTGTTTTCTCTGGTTACAGCGTTTGTCTGTTTCAGTCTCTGTCTGTACGGGGGGTACAGAAACAGAGAGATGTAGTCTAGCTGTCAAAATATCATGATTCATAGTTTTATTTATCTTTCTTCCTCTCCCCTGAAATGTATATATATGGCTTTTCTTTCTTACTTTTATCCGATCATGTTTAAGCAGACATCAACGAACCATCCAGAAGTGGCATGAAAAGTGTGGTTATCACTGGTTTCAATTTCCTCACTCAAGCCTACTCACTGATCTATGAAGTACTGATAAAATTAATTCAGTGCCCTTATCCACTGATCTTTGAGTTTTCATTTATACCAATATTATATCCACGTAGACTACTGCACCACTTTGCTTTCTACATCAGTCATGCATCCCTATTCCACTGACAATTCTTAGAAATGCTGGCACTGACCAAAACCAGGTTTAGGTCAACATTGTACCCCATGCTGGGATCCAGCCTGTAAGTTTCAGAATTCAATACAATACAAAACAACACAATACGATAAAACGTTTCTAATTGCTTACAAAGCTCGTCATAGTTTGGATCATCCCTGCACGGTCTCTACAGAAGACCGAGGTTTAATCACATGGATGAGTATGTAAACTCCTTTAAATGCCTTCTAAAGATATATCCCTACAACTTCACCATTGTAACAATGGCTTAAATATAGCAGATGTAGTTTTTCCCACTCACAGTCAATTTGCAAGTGTTAATTTTCTAGAATGAACACATGCTTTACCAGCATGGGGTTTAAATAAAATATAATTTGAGAGTTGAGCTGCAGACCATCTACAACTGAATACCATGCTGGACATTAGACATATTCCGATATAGATGGCTAGGAATTTAGACGTTACAAACTCTTCAACATTCATTTACATGGCTATGTGAAGATAAGGGTATTATTGACACTTTTTTTTGCGTTACAGATGCTACCTCTGATAATTCAATTTTACCAAAGCTAATGCTGTGTTCTCATGTTATGTAAACAGTACAATCTTAGCTTCATATCGAATATGAAAAAGACGGCTGATGCTGTCAGCAGGTACTATCTATGGCATGATAAGATTTGGAAGTTGGAATGTTTTAATTTTATGCATTCCATCACTATTTCACATTAAAAAGAAGTTTAAGTACAAAGTCTTTATTTCATAGTTACATGCATTCCTTGACCAATTATCTATATATAGTATACAGTATATACAGTATGTGTCTCATACATATTTTTTGAGGGTTATTTTTTTTTATTACATTTGTATAATTTAACAGACCATAGTAAAATATTTTCATGCATTTTCTTTTCAACATCAAGCCTGCCACTGTAGTTTACTGTGTTTCCATTTCCTATCCAGTCCTAGCAGTCTACCTGAACTCATGTCAGTTCAGCACAATGCTGTTTCAAAATTTCAGTGTTTTTAAAATTTGCTCTTGGATTTGTTTTGAAACATGGAATGGATTCATTAGAAATCACCAGTACTTATTTACTTGGAAGGCTTGTGACAGTCAGTGAAACCAGTGATGACATGCTGATGTCCTCAACTGATTCACGGTTCAGATTCCTATAATTTTCTTGTTGCTCACACTGTCTCTTCCTGATTGAAAACGTCTGTTGAGAAATTCAGTATCCACTTGTATAAAACATATGAATTTACACCTTTGTTTTCAAATTGTAGGAAAATAGCAAAATAACCCAAAATGGGATATGGGTCAGAGAACCGCAGATGCCCTCATATAATATTGCAGCTAATGTGTTTCAACTGGTTTGTGACTTTGTCCTGTAAATCCATGCGATGCTAAAAGCCATTTAATCGTCAACTGAGCTACTACTGTGTTTATGTTGTAACATTCTGCAGCCTGCATTTGTGCTAGTTGGCAGCTTTTGCTTTTTAACATCAAGGACATGCACCTATGATTCACACACATCAATAACTGTGACAACAAACACTCTACCATTTACACTTACCCTTACAACATTTCCTAGATTGCCATTAGAAAGGATAGTATTAAAGAACAACATAGAACGATTATTTAGATTCCTGTGTCCTCAGTGTGAAAACCCCTGGGGTATTACTGTTTTTCTTTTCAAATTCCCTTCCCATCTCAAATTCCCACAGAGTAAAGAAAAGGAAGTTAAATTCCCAACAGTAGATGTCTGTTCACCCACTCCCAATTAAAACAATAAACACATTTTTGTGAGCCTGACGCCCTGTTGTTTCACACTCCTATGCACACATATTTTACTGCCAGAAACATGCAGAATAAAGCCGGCATAATCCTGTCTTAAACATGACATGACACCTGTTATAATCTCTCAAATATGTGCACTAAATGCCAAGGAGGATTATAGCAGATGCCATGTCATGGATTATGGAAGCCCTATGTATATGTATTAGTCTTTCCATCTCACCTCCATGGAAATACCATGTACAATCTCCTTAATCTAATTTGTGTTTCTGCGTGTTTTGTGTACGTATTGTGGATCAGCATATCCTCAAAAGCAAACATATGGCTCCTTACAGTGTTTTTCTTTCCCAGCCCTGATTCCTGTCTGACTGAGTCTCATAGTATTGCAGGGGGGGAGGGAAGAACTGCAGCTGCCGTCTGACGTAAATGCAGCACAAATGCTCTGTTTGTGCGTTCACAGCCTTACTGACAGCACTAACCATTTAATGGGTTACCTCACACTCCCTTCTTGTCCCCTCAAACTTCCTTCCACTGTGCTGCTTAACCTAGAAGGGGATGTTCCAAACGTGCAAAAGCTGAAGCTGTGAACCCTAAGAAAATATTACACACGGCCACATATTTGATACGATACAAGTGAAACCTACAGAGTGTTTCTTTGACCATTGTGCTTTATGCCAGGCCAAGACCAGGTGGGAGCTCAGCTCTGAAAAGACAATTTTACAAATGCCGTTTGTATTTATTGAATAAAGAACTACACAGCCTCTGAATAACATTATCATTTTATTTTATTTCACACGTCTTAAAAGGAGCCCTCTCGATAACCCAGATTATATTATTATGACTATCGATGGTAATAGATGTTGCTGTAATTTGTCTACTTATTGTTTGACAAAATGGCTTAAATCAAGAAGGGGGTACTTAATTTGAAAGATTTAGGAATTAGCAAGCTCTTCAAGCACTACATTATGATAGATGTTATGTAGTAAAGGTATGCGTTACAAGTGAAAGTACTAACCAATGGCAAACGCTCCTTTGTGCCCACGGCCATCAGACTGTATAACAGCAGTCTGGACAGCACACAACTCTGACTGTCTGGAGATGCATCTGTGCGACCACCAGTTCACGACTCACTCACTCACATGTGTCGAGCCCTAATCTCTGTTGTTCACTTTACCCCGATTGATATCACTCCATCGCATCCTGTTATTTTATTGTTGCCATTATTCCATTGTGGTCCCCCATCTGTCCTTATCCTTGTCCTTGCCCTTGTTGTTGTCAATTTTGGTTCTACTCTCACCCTTACTGTTTATTTATTTATCTTATATATGTGTTTGTGTATACGTATGTATGTATGTATGTATGTATGTATGTATGTATGTATGTATGTATGTATGTATGTATGTATGTATGTATGTATGTATGTATGTATGTATGTATGAATGTATGTATTTGTGTAAATATGTGTATGTGTATATGTATGTATGTATCGTTGTTTATATGTATGCATGTATGTGTGTGTATAAAACAATATATATATATATATATATATATATATATATATATATATATATATATATATATATATATATATATATATATATATATATGTATATATTTTTTTACTTTCTGTCTTTTAATTGTTTATATTGCTTTTAATTGTTTAGTGCTTATTTATATTTTGACTATTTTTTGATATTGTTATTGTTGTGCTGCTGCAACAAAGGAATTTCCCCTATGGGATCAATAAAATCTTATCTTATCTTATCTTATCTTATCTTATCTTATCTTATCTTATCTTATCTTATCTTATCTTATCTTATCTTATCTTATCTTATTAATTTCAAATATCAAAAGGAAGAGAGTAATGTTAAATGTGAACACATGGACAATGCTTCGAATGGCTAAACCTGAACGACTCTGTGGATAATGAGGTGCCATAGACTGCTCAAACAGTTTAGCACCAGTTCAGCAGTGAATGAATTCCAACAATGACAGCAGATGTTCTACTGCTGTTGGAGCGTGAAATTCTAACAACAAGAGGAATTCCACAGCCAATTTAGAGGGCTGGCTTGTGGTTCTCATCACAGATGGCTTCAACTGCCTTGTATAACATGAACTGATTTCACTTAACTTTTACTTACAGTTAGAGAAGGCGCTCCACAAATGAATTCTGCTTTGGCTTTTTTTCGGCGAGTGGCGAGAATCATGTAGGGGTTTATGTTGGTGGCAACTTTCTAATGTTAATGTTATCCACAATGAAGCTCAAGGTTGAGTTCTATTCTGGTGTATTGTAATGAATAAGATTGGCAATGTACTGACTTCATATATGCAACTGCTGGCTTCACATATGTTTAAAAGAGACCTTTAAAAGTCAGAACTTCCTCTGTTTCTCTTGACTGTTGCGATTATTCCGGTGAACTTTTTTGAGAAGCTTTAAGTGCTTAGTGACAAGAGGATGAAGGTTAAATGATGAACCCGAATCAGCTTCAAACTACCAGAGATGTTACAGATCATGTTTGTAGGATGCAATGGAAAATCTAGTTTTTCCTGAGAAGGAAAGTTGTTTAAGTGGTCATCTAGTGTCAAACTATGCACTTTCTTCCATATGCAGTGTGAAGCTGAAACATTCAACTGTAGGAACAAGGAGAAAAATGGCCATATCAATAAATTCTCAAACCTCAGTGAGATAAATTCTGAAAAGACACAATAAACAAGACAGGGAACCAAAGAACTGCAGCAGACTGTCTATGCACTGTCCTCCACTTTGTTTTCACAGCACGTATGACTCACTGGGCCATGCATTTCTGTGTGACAGGAAACATGCTTTTTCATAGAACTAATAAATCAAGTATACACCAAACGCACTATAATTATTGCTAGGAAACTGCAAAGGATGAAGTAAGGCTTCTGGAGCTCTTTCGTAAAAGCAGATATTCCCTTCATTCCAACTGCTAGATTTCCATGCACTGATGATGAGAGCATCAAACAGGTTAGAAGTAGCCCAAACAACCACACAGACAAGGTAGTGTTTGATATAGACATATTTTGTTCTTCTGATGCTTTGAATTGGTTGGGAGAAATTGATGGGAGAGAACATGGTAAACAACATATAAGTGACACTGGCTTTGGTGTATGACTAAACCCATCATCAAACACTGGGCTGGTTTACCTGACAAAAAAGGAAAAACACACATACCATATATTTTCATTGTTGTTCTCCCAGAATTATAAAATCTAATACCTTTGATATTCACTCAATTCACATGTTTACTTGACATTTTATTGTTTGCACTATTTTAAAAAAGAAAATAGGGGAAAAAATAATAGCAAAAGTTCAACTTTCTGACGTCTGTACAGTATATAATAAGCCCACTGACGTGTAAAGTAAATGAATCACACAAATGATCATTAACTCTATTTTCTTAACATACACATTCAGCAATTTGGTCCAGACAAACAAAGTACACAGTATGAGCTTGCTTACTATGCCAAGTCACGCATAAATGTGAACCACAAGCAAGCTGAGTCACCTCACTGATTGTCAAACCTGCCCAGCTGCATTACAACCCCTCACTATTGGTGACTCTGAACACAAGGAATCAATACCTCAAAGCATAAAAGATGAACAATTCTGCAGGGATCAGACAATTGTTCAACCCCCAATTTCTCTAAAAGCCATAACCCTCAGGGAGAACTGTTATGGTTTGGGCAGATCAGAAAATATTCTGCTGTATTCAACTTTACAACATGAAAAATAAGAATGAGCCATCACAAGGTCACAGCAAATACCAGAGAGACCTTGGGCTTGAGTCTCTTAGTTGTTTACAGTCACATATCATAAGAGCTTGTGTTCCAAAGTCTATTTTGCCGAAGGTGCTGCACGTGCATGGAAGGGCTGCCCAATTTAGGGATGCAACATGCTCATTTTTTCTTTGACTCAAGAAACGTAACTGGTATTAAAAAAGCGAACGAGAAAAAAAGGGAACCACTTGCAGAAAGATGAACCGCTGGCTGTGCAGATTTGATTAGTGTGTAATGATCTCAATGGAAGGCTCAGTTAAGCTAAGGGGATTGCAAACGTGCCCCTGAGACATTGACGCATGCCGCTGACATCACTGATCACTCCCCCTTTTGACTAAGTTGTCTGCTTGCTTCAATGGCAGAGGAGAGACAAGGAGGGAACTGACTATGATGTACTCCTGTGACAGAGATTATGATTATAACATTGCAGAAAATATGTCAAAAGAAGAACATCTGGTCTAAAATTCCCACAAGTAATTGTGAGGTGGAACTTCACCCTGTGGTTGATTTAAAAGCATGAAATGACATTCAGTCAAGCCCCTGAACCCTGTGACCAGGCTACCATATTTTTCTGGAGGAAATTTGTTCTATTCTCCATATACTCAGAGTATGATTTAGGTTGCTGAAATGTCACCATGTACCTGAAGCTAATTATACAGAGTAAGTAATGCAGTGAGACAATGATATTTGACTCAGTGTGGGAGGCATAGATTTTAATGTAAAGAGAGAAGGAAACCTTCCCGGTACCCAGTTGCACACAGTGATTGGTGGCGTCAGGCAATATCTGGAGGTGGTAGATGATGAAAATAAGAAATAAGTATGCTTTTTTGACCAATGAAAGCTACAACTGCTATATTTGATCAGTGTCTAATATGGCTTAAGCTCTGGCTGTGGGCTATGGGCTTTAAGCAGGATAAGCAGATGCCGCCTCATCATGCAGCATGTGACTTTTCAGGCTTCTCTGCTGGCTGGTATATTTATGTGATGGTTGACATTTATTGTCTGCAGAGAGGCTAGTGGAAGGAGATAAATGGAGGACAACTCAGTGTGGGACAGGAAGGTTCTGTGTGTAATGGTGAATGTCAGGTTAATGATTAAAGTAAATAACGGGTGGTCTGGTGTTAGACGAAGACAGCAGGTCAAGTTGAACAAGTAACAGAGGAGGAGCTGTGTCAAAGTATCTGTAGCCAGTTTTTTGTTCACAAAAAACAAATGCACAACATTGGTTTGCTGCCTTTAAAGGCTCTGATCATTTATCGCCTGAGAAACTTCAACGAAACAGGCCCAGGAGTTCCATAAAAGATTGGTTAAAATCTAAATTTGATAGCGCTTTTCGCACTCCACTACCTCTAAAAACTGTTGATTTTCAGTTCTTGCTTCAGAAGAAGGGTGTGCTCAGTGGACCATTTTTCTTTGACACATTAATCACATAACAGCACTCACACATGTTCTGTACAAGCACTGCATGTACTGCTACTGGTGCTTTCATACATCGTGCTCTCTCGTATTTGTTCTCTGCAGTACATGCAGCTTAATATTGCACTCTGACTGTCCACAGTTCTGTAAATAAATAAATAAAAAGTCACCCAGCTCCACAGGAAACTGGAGCGCTTTTCTAGGCTTTATTGTTCTGGTACATCAGAACCACTGGCATGAAGGGGAAGAGAAACAAACAATATGTGCTGTTCTGGGCTTTGTGTGAGTGTACGTGTGCACGTGTGTTTGTACATTTAAAGATCAGTGTATGGTGATAGCATAAGTTTTTGCATGGCAGTTCAAGATTATCAATGTCTCTTGTGAACTGACTTATTCCAACTGAGACGAAAGCCTTTTTTTAATAGCTGACGAGAAAATTCAATCTGTACAAAGTGGTGGTCAGTCATCTGCATCACCAGGACTAAGAAGCTATTTTCTCACCATGGAGTCAGATGGACTTTTGTTGCGTCACCTCTCTTTTTAAGCACACAACGTTACAAGTACAACTTATCCCTCAACTCATGAGGACTGACCTCTTGACCCCAGCTCTTGCCTTCCTTTTTTGGCGTTAGTATAGAGGAAGATCCCCCACCACCCTCCTCCCACTTCACCCTCTTTCTTGAAGACTGAAAGGTCCAGCACTCACATGGCTGGAGCAGGCGAACGCACAGATGTCCTGAATGTCACTTCTGCAGCTCAGACACCCTCCTTCACCCAGCTCAGGCCCTTAATCCACGCTTAACTGTTCTTTTCTCTGGCAGAGTTCCCCTCAACTGTCCGCCAGTAAATCAAAAACACTCAATCACTCAATATGTTGGCCCCTCTGCTGTGCAGAGATGACATTTGTCACTAGAAGTGGAAGAAGGAAATTAAGAAAGACATTTCAGGATATAAGGAAACTAATTTAAGATGGTAGATGTTTAAACACAGGAAAGAGAAGTCAAAATAGGTGAATGCAGATGAGTCGGAACAAACTGTGCTAGTAGAAGTAGATTCCACATGTTTCGCATTTAATTTCCTATCACAATGTCAAGCGTGCCTGTATACAGACCAAAGCATGTTCCGTCTTCTATAAATCAGCTCAAGGCAGTTGCTTCCTTTTCAACCATAATCCACTGCATGCACATATTTTTTTCTAGATTTCTTCCTCTTCCTTCTCTCTTGGCAGTTAAAGACCATTATCCGGCTTTAGGGGGCCAGCTGAGAGACCATATGGACGTTCGGCGGTGAGATCAGCAACAAGAGATACAACACCTGGAGGGATTAAACTTGCAACTTTCTTTCCATCTGGAGTGTTAGCAGTTAGATTTCAGGTCCTCTTGTTTTGATGTTTTCTCCTTACAATGAATTGAGATTTAGATCACATGCGGTATTTTAGAACAGGGACATGCTTTATTTCATTACAGTAACTTCCTTTGATTAATTGACTATGAATTGGTCCATAGAATGCCAAAGAGGGGAAAAAATGTTATTTGCTCCGTCACAAAGCCCGAATTTGTGTCCTTTAGTATCTGTTTATTCTCAATAAATGTCTACAATTTAAGTTTACTTTCATACACTAAAAAACATTTAGTTAAAACTGTGGGCGAAGGTGGAATCTAATCGATTACTGATTGCTCTACTGAAAACAAACAAACAAATGAAAAAGCAATTTGGAATTTTCTCAGGGCAGGCCTATTTTGATGCACCATCTGCAAAGTAGGGTTTACCCTGACTTTCTTTAAGCATGACCAGCTGCAGCATTTAAAAGCTATGTGTGTGTGTGTGGGGGGGGGGGGCAGAGTGAGAGAGAGAGAGACCTAAATATGGAATTCTCTTGTCAAGGTCCATCAGATACCTGGTGTTCCTGTTTCACTCTTTGTGTTTTCTGCACCAGCCTTTATGTTTTTATTCATCGTTCTCCTTTCTCAGCCTTATTTGTGCCAATGGTCTTCACCAATTACTATTCCTATCATTCCATTTTGTATACTTTTCATCTTATTCCTTTGGTCAAGCTCACTATCACCATTTCGGGTGCCCCACAGTCCCTTCCCCTGCTACCCTCAGCCCTGGATAATAGGCTAATCCGTGGTATGACGCACGTAGCTCTGTCTCCAGAGGGGCTTTTGCGCACATAAGCATTCATAAAGACTCTATGTTGCCTGGTGTGCGGATGCTGGTGGTGGCCAGGTATTTACATCTTGAGATAAGTAAGTGACACCACAAGATTACAGTATCACTAGCTCCACCGATAGTGCAATACACTGGATTCTTTCGCAGAATAGGCTTTTATTGCAGGTATGAATAGAGATCATAAAAACAGATTGCAGGATACTGTTGCCACTAAGTATTATGGAGACTGAATGGTTTTGCACACAAAGACAAGTCTTATGTTCCCTACATCTCTGCTTTCAGGGACTTCTTGAGAACTGATCTAAAAACTGAACAAAAGTTTATTTGGGATCATATTTTATACATAGTTATAGCTGAAACATCAAGGTACTGTTTAATTTACACACACCTCTTTCCCTACAGCTAACCACCACTTTTTAACAAAGTGAAGGAAATTTGAAGGAATTGAAGGATGTGGTTCAAAGATACTGAGTCCTACTTTCATATAAGCTGTGACATTATAGAAAAACTTCCCATTTCAAAAAGATATTCATGTTTTTTTTTCTGGTTAAATTGATCAAATGTTCTATGATATGCATCCATTTCTTCAGCAAAAAGATCATTTTTATGTTTTGTCATCTTCAGAATTTTGCCATTATAGATGTCTCCTCTATACAGAACAGATTGAAACAGCAGCCAGTCCAATCTAATACAGCCCCCTAACTCTGTTCTGCAGCACATGATGTCTTAGGTAGAACATGGGCTCCAAAACATCTGTGTACTTTGTGAAGTGGCTAGCCATGGACAGCAAGTCCACAGCCAGAATTTTGAGCTTTTTTGATAAAAGTATGGAAGGTCTCATCCATAGCACAAATCGTTTTCTTTAAAAAAGGTGAAATATGAATTTATTAGACCACAGTGCATGGTTCACACATTGATTGTCCCTGTCACACCCAGCAAGATAACTTGAAAGTGCTTCTGGACATGAGTGAGATAAAGCTTTCTATTGGACAAGCCAAGTTTCTCCTGGCATTTTTGCCTGTTTCTCTGTGTGGGTTTCAGCTTTTGTGGTCATTGTTAGTTGTGGATAAATGGCTTTTCTTAACGGTGAACCAAGCCAGGCATCACGTATATCTGAGGGACAGTCATACCAAGACAGGAAGTAATAACACTCAATGAGAAGGACAGACAAAATAGGAAAACCTTAAGAACTATAAAACTGAGAATTATAAAACATAAATATGTTACAGAATATCAAAGAATGCATAACTGAGACTATGCAAAAATTACATTCTAAAGGTATAAATATGGAAACATCCAAAATGATCAATAGATTTATTAAATTTAACATTTGCATTTGAAAAATAACTCCTAAAATAATTGAATTTACATGATGCACAAAAAAATTAAAATGGACAAATTGTTACTGTCATGTGGTACATACAGCCATCTTTCTGGGTGCTCTTGCATCCTTCCAAAAACCAATTCAAGTTAGAGGACGTTGCATTTTCAGCAATTTATAAAGGTAAAAGTGATTGTAAATTGGCTTGCAACCAGTCACATGGCGAGGTGAATTCAAACTCTGTGTCAGCCAAAAATTATTCAGCATTTCTCAACCCTGTGTATAAGATAAGCCGTAAAGATAAGAAATTTGTGGAACATATAACCTCAAAATCAATGTTCAGATATGTGTTTTAAATAAACTGGGGGCTTTGCACAGAAATAGCTGCTTAGTTAGAAATGTCACATATACAGTTGGCTGAAAATGTGTTTTTTCAGATGTTATTAATTATATCTTGTAAAATCAATACCATATTCCTCAGAGCACAAGCTTCCTTGAAGTCCAAAAGTGTTCCAAGCTTCAAGACACCCTATACAGTGATGTTGCCTCCATTATATATGACCTATTTTTTCTGGACAATAGGGGTAATTCTCCTTGAAAATAAGGGAATAACAAAGGAATGGATGAAGAACCATCCAAAACACATGGTTTGTTGACTTCATTAAATATAATTTCCATGGGGATTTCCATCCTCAAAGTGTTTTGAATACAAAATCAGTGAGAAACATGTATGCACGTGGGAGCACTGCAAGGCCCTCATCAATGAAACTATTTGTTTTAAGAAGGCTCGTGCTGGACCTGCTGGATGATATCTTGACGCACAAGCTCACAAGGACAGATTCTGCCTGCCAAAGTCAACAAAATGATACAGGCTGCTGTTAATCACCACCAAAGAATAAAACCACTGTCCTCCAAGACACAATGACACCAACGGTTAGAGGTTGGATTTTTCACACACTGTCTGAGATTGCAAACTGAAATCATGATTAATGGACTGAAGTCAGTCCATGTCAGTCCAGGTATTCTGCCAAAGGTA
Organism: Fistularia tabacaria; assembly: GCA_901007705.1. Lineage (NCBI taxonomy): Eukaryota > Metazoa > Chordata > Actinopteri > Syngnathiformes > Fistulariidae > Fistularia > Fistularia tabacaria. The sequence goes on from CAAKHD010010393.1 coordinate 18,015, forward strand.
GTGTGTATGTTCCTATGGATACTTAGCCCATTAGTCCCCACAAATTAAATATTTACCTCCAGTCTTGTGTGACAGGGACGGAAGAATTTTTTAAACGAGTCACAAGGAAGCAAAAGGAATGTACCTCCAACAAATGAGTTGGGATTTTCATATCCTGTGTGCTTTCACCTGCCGCATCACTGTCTGTCTATGACTCAAATTGAACATATGGTCCTTGTGAACATTGGGGTAATCCCTACATGTAGTGCTCATTTTCCTGTATTTTCCTAAAAAGTGCTTGACACTGGATCTCACATTCACCCATTCACACATGCACTCACACACGGATGGGGGTAGAGCTACCGTGCAAGGTGTTTACCAGGCCCCAACAACTTGGGGTTCAGTGTCTTGCCGAAGAACACTTTGGTATGCGTATAGCAGGTACCAAGAATCAAATCACCAACCTCTACAGCAAAAAAATAGGATTATCACCTGAACAGTCATGCTCTTAACTGCATTTCCTCTATGATTCTGAGGGGCTATTGTTCATTGGTGAGTGCACACGCGTGTCTGTGGTAATAGAAAACATTTGTAGGACAAACTGTGTCAGAGAGCTGACATGGATGCTGCTACTGAGGAGAATAAAGGGGGCAGAGAGACTGCGAGAATATATATATATATATTTTGCCTTTTAAAAAGATACACAAACACAGTTGTTTTTCTTTTTTATCAAGCTTACATGCTGGTTGTTTTTCTCCATGCAACAAACACAGACATCTCTATTTTGGCTACCATCTTGTTCGAGATAAAAGTAATGATTTTCAATGGGATGTTTCTACACGCTGACATAAGATGGAATGAGTCTGATGATACCCACATAAACAACAAAAGTCATGTGGACTTGCTAGTTAAATGTATCAAAATACAAATTCAGACAGAGCTAGCATAAAAAATTTATTGCATCAAAATTATTTGAAAAATGTAAATATGCATTCTATTTTGGGTCAGCCAATAAATACAGCCAACCTAATAAGTGATTTGCCTACTGAAATGTAAGCTTGATGAGAAGAACAGCATTTTGCGTGACTTCTCATTTAGATCATCTGGTGCAATAACTTACATGTACATTTTTAGGTTCGTCACTTCTACCAGAAGCTAATCGTGGGACGTAACACCAAAAGGAATGAGATGTGGGGAAATATCAGGACAGACCCATTCACAGGAACAAAGTCGGAAGAGTTTACTGGCAGCAAGTAAGAGGGTTTTGTGACATGATTCATGTGTTTTTGCCAAAGACAGAAAAGAGCTTTTGCAGTCCTGGCAGTTTATTGAGTTTTGACGCATGGATCAAAATGTATCCATATCTGAGAATTCGGTACCATGTCAAATATGTATTTCAAAAACCTAAATGTTGTGAATAGTATTATTGATAGAAGTTGATGTCAAACAAATGACTAAAAAAAAAGGCAAATACTACATTTCAGCATGCTTAATCGAGATAGTGTGCGTCCCTGCTAATGTAATAAATGGTTGTCAAAAAATAGTGTTGTAACAATACAACAATATATGTATGTATAACATAATGTAGGGGCGGAGTGGTGCAGGAGGTAGAGCGATTGTCCTTGGAACTGAACATTCCTGGTTTGATTCCTGGCTCCTACTGTTTTTTGTGTCAAAGCTCCCCTGGCGCTGCTAGATGGCATGCCAACTACTCGTGGTTCGTCCGCAGTGGGTTAGATGCAGAGAATTAATTGCCTCATGGGGATTAATAAAGTCAACATTATTTTACAATATAAATCAAACAGTATATGTATTTACCCTCTTTTACTTTTCATGAGTTTTCTCCCTTTCCATAGAGACTTTAACGTGTTGACTTCATAAAATTGGATGGCAATAACATGTTGGGAATGGTTCTGCACCACAGCCTCACCTTGCAACCCCCCTTCGAAGGAATTGTCCATCACTGACAACATTTTCAGCTGTGCTCGACTTTTCTCCCAAGGCTGCCAGGAATTCAAACTGCAGGAGTTAGCTCTTCAGCTATTAGCTTTCTGAAATAGAAACCCTTTGTTATTTCTGTCGTTTGCTGACCTGGACAAAACAAAGTATTTATCTAAAGCTCAGTTAGCTCAAAATAGGCAAGTTTAACCTCGACAGTCAGATAACAGTTTTACTATCTTACATGTGTTACAAATAAATCATCAGTTTATGCTTTGTAAGAAAAGTTTGTATTTTTCAGATGTTTTGAGAGTACTATTAACTATCAGTTTGAGAAGTGGGACACAGGGTTCACAGCAGTGCCTGGCAATCTATCAAAGGACAGTTTATGGATAAAGAATACATAAAACAAATTAATGTACAAGAGAAGAAATTAGTTATTCAAAGGCCTGAATAATCAATGTGGCCTTAAAGTTTGCTTATTTTTGGCACAAAGTGTATCATGTTCAAGGGGGCCACACACACAAATACACGTACACACACACACACACACACACACACACACACACACACACACAGGGTGCACTCTAAAAAGCAGAGTACTTATGTGTCTGATATGTTTTCATTGATTCAGTTGCTATCTTAAAATCTTTTAACTGAAGATTTCAATATCCAAATTTTTCTGTAATGGCTCCCTCTTGACATTGCAGGCCGTTGAGACTTTGAGTTTCCAAATCACACTTAGAGAAAGGGGCTGCAAAAGTTTCTCCTAAATCAATATCTTTTAACCTGTGTTACACTCTATGCATAACCACATTTTGTTGTTTCCAAAATTTGGACCATGTTGGGATCTGTTGAGCACACATGACTTCTTGTAACACGCTTATTTTGTTTGTTTTCTCACGCGCCTCCAAGCTGTGTCTTCTTGGCAGAGAAACAGTGGTTTGGCTTGGAGCCTGCTTAGTGACATCTGATGTTGTTCGACGTCAGGATCCGTCTCATGCCTCCCATGCAAATTTTTATGAGTCCACGTGTATCTGAACATTTTTTGTCATCAAAAGTGAATTGTTGGTTTTTTGAAGTGGGTTTTATTTATTATCATGTCGAAATCATCTGACAGGGCATGTTTTCTGTTCTTTTTCATTTCATGTTGTATGACTGTTTACTTTTGTGTGTTTACCTCTAATATTCTGAGAGCCGCCATCTGTTTCCCCATTTTCTCACCTTCCTTACATAAAGTTGCATGGGCTCCCTTTCCCAGGTCTGATCATTGCTTTCAAACCATTCTCCTGGTTGTAACCCTCGTGTTTTGGCTTGAGGAATTTTCCACAAAGATGAGCACTCCTTTTGCCCTGGAGAATCTTCAAATGTGGAACATAGACAAAAGTAAAAAAAAAAAAAGCTGTTGTGGGTATTCCGAAGTGGATAAGACAGTCTTCCTCAATTTGCCAGCTTTTTCAAAAAACGGTTTTCTGTGTGTTCAATTTTGAGTTGGTTAAAGTTAAAGTTAAAGTTAAAGTTAAAGTTAAAGTTAAAGTTAAAGTTAAAGTTAAAGTTAAAGTTAAAGTTAAAGTTAAAGTTAAAGTTAAAGTTAAAGTTAAAGTTAAAGTTAAAGTTAAAGTTAAAGTTAAAGTTAAAGTTAAAGTTCAAGTAAAAGTAAAAGTAAAAGTAAAAGTTCAAGTAAAAGTAAAAGTAAAAGTAAAAGTAAAAGTAAAAGTTAAAGTTAAAGTTAAAGTTAAAGTTAAAGTTAAAGTTAAAGTTAAAAAAATCAAATATAATGGTTTGGGCTTAACCAACCTAACTTTGCTATTCGTAAACACCATTTCAGTTGACCTTATTCTCTGGGTCCAATGATTTGAGCCAATAATTTGTCTCTACTGGTTGAACATATGCCATTCATTGTCTGTCCAGTCAGAAGGATCTCTAGTGTAAGGGACTTCCTGGGGTTATCTTTATTCATTTATTTCTTCATTCTTTATCTATACTGCCTCCTCTGCGCAAAAATGTATCTGTGTTGTATCAACCAGTCCTCACTGTCACTGGGTGAGAGGTAATGTTAACACTAGACCAGTCCCCTGTTGATCACAGGGCCACATATAGACAAATCCAACCATTCACTCTTTCATTCACACCAACAGATAATAAAAGCCTTTGGTTAACCAGCTGCAGGTTTTGGCACTGTGGAATGTACTTGGTGAGAACCCAAACAGGCATTAGGAGAGCATGGAGACCCCACACAGAAAGACTTCAGCTGGTCACTGTAAGTGAGCTTGCTTTAAGGCACGAGTACTGACAGCAACAGCAACATGTCACCCTGGGGTAAAAATGCCACCTTTTTTGTTTTTTAATTGTTTTGCTTCACTCGGTCATGTGTCTACAGACAAAGGGTGTCTGACCTTGGACGGTGTGTAATCCTCCTGGAGGCCAAAAGTTTTATTCTTGAGGTAGCAGACAACTGCGCACCAAATAATATGACAACCCCCCCACAAATGTTTGAATAAAGAGCTGGTGAATGACTCAGCCGTCAGATTGTACAGATTGTGCTTTCACATAAATCCTTCAGGATTGCATCTGCCCCTTGTTTCAGGTTTAGTCTTGTTGGACAGATGCATATCTTCCGATCAAAGGATTTTCATGTGACCCGACCTTGACATCCAGATGGACTTGCCACTTATTGTGTGAAAAACAGCCACGGGACTTTTGAGTTTAACTAGATTTATCAAATATCACGACAAGGCACCAGATTAACAGAACCAAACTTTTGATCTTAGCTTTGAATGCATTGCTTTCTTCATGCCGAAGCTTGCATTCTTGACCTAGCTGATGATGCCAGGAGGGAGCCAGCCTGAGGGAGAACTTGTGATAAAATGACTCCTATACCAAACGTACTTATTGATGCAAACAGCAACTTCATGGGCAAAACACGTGTCATTGTGTCCTGTTATTGACCTTTTGTTAGCTATCAGTCCACACGCATGTGAACATCTGCTGGACGACCTTGAGAACCGCTCAAGTTAACTTGATACATCTGTATTTGATAAAGAAGGTGCCGTGCCGGACAAACGCAGTTAAGAGTCACTCGTGACTCAGCTGGTTGTGACACAGTGAATATGCAACCAAACCTGCCTGATAAGTGACCTGATGTAATAGACGCTGATAACCTGAAAGACAAATATAAGCTTGAACACAAAATTGTCCCTTCTTCACTGTGCCTCTTTGGAGCATAGATTTTGATTTTAACTACATGTCTGTCATCAGTGCACCAATTCTATTTTAAAAAGCACACATCTACAGATAAAGAGATTTTTGGAAGATGGAAGATGTATTTTGTAATGACTGTGAAACAGTGAAATAGGGATGTAGTGGGGCAGTACTCATGTCATTTCCGAGAATGAGTAGTTACGCAGGTGACTGGTCTGCGCTGATGTGTTCAACATATTTCTCAACTTTGTACTTTGTTTCCAAAGACTGGAGGGAAAAGGGAAAAAAGTGGACAATAATGTGGGTAGATATTGATATTAGTTCAAGTACCTTAACTTGAAGTAAAGTTACGGTCAAACTTTTAATCTGTTGACAAGAGGAAATTAATAGAATGTTATTTTGCATTACGCGATTTGCCTTTACTCATCATGAAAGCTTATTTTGTCTTACAACCACACTTCAACACTCCTCAGAGTGTGTGCACAAACCTGTGCGTCAAACCTGCTGTCCTCTAAAATTAAAATAAGTTGAGGGAACTTGGGAATTATCATTGCATTATTGCGATTTTGACATCAACTTTTAAATATATATTGTAATAATCCAAATGGATAAAACATTTCTCCATAAAATTAGAGTAAAACGGGCCAGGACACGGACAGATTAACAAACTCCAATCCAACCTCATCAATCTTCCACAGCATGAGTCAGGTAAATACAGTTTATCCAGCTGGGACAGCTTTGCTCTCACAGGAAGTACAACCGTTGATGGGAAGCAGGGCAGATATTGTTTGGATACAAGTTTGACACGTTTGACTGAGAAATCAGTGAAACGAGGAACTGAATGGGCTGTGTTGACTGAACAGTACATCAAAATATTACTGACCTTTCAGTAAAGAACCTTTGCGTGACATTTGGCTTTCTTTCAACATTTTAGGCTGTGGGGTAGGTATGTCTGTACTAAGCTTGAGGTCTGGTATTTAGCGCCCTAGCCTAACAAAATCTTGGTGACATTTGGTGGACAGAAAATGAGTGAGGATTTTCGTTACTTCAATTCGATTTCCTCAGATTTAAAATACTCCTTGCAATACATTAATCTCAACACGGTACATTACTATCACTTCTCGGAAATCACATGACGTAAAATACAAGAAGTTGTAGATCATTACAGAAAGCTGGCGTTCATCTAAAAATTTGTAAATGCTGACCAAGAGTGCGTTTTTAAGTTCATCTTTTACGTCGAAGGGGCGAAGTATTTTCCTTCCTAACTGTCACGTTGCCTTCAGAGAGGCACATCATTTAAAGCTTAAAACAGATTGCTGTTTAAGTTGACATAAAGGAATTACAACTACATCAAGAAAGCATGAAAAGTTGAAAAAAAAATGAAAGTTCAACTGAATGTTCCATGTTATGATTCAAGATTCAAAGCGTTTATTGTCATGTATTTAGTTTGGAAACATCCACAATGGAATTCTAACTTTACCGTCCAAAGTGCATCCAGATCAGTATTACTAAATAAATAATAATAAACACACTGTTGTAACAAGGTGTAAACAGTACAGGGAAATGTAAACAGTACGCATAAACTGTATTAGAAATGTAAGTGAAGTGAAAGTAAACTGAAATGTATGCGAAGCCATCTTGAAATCTATTTGACACAATACAATACAATACAATACAATACAATACAATACAATACAATACAATACAATACAGTGCAATGCAATGGAATACAATAGAAAGCAGCCGAAGCTTTTCTAACGATCACCAGTTGCCTTTCTGTTCTTCCCCTCAGTTCGAGCAACAGCCCGGCAGAGGGAAACATCACGTGGTGACACATCTCTATGACTGACGTCACCCTCCCCATCTCCAAGCAACCCCTCCATCAGCACTCACGTCACCGGGCGCCCGAGCCGCTCTGTTGCCCGGCAACCCCTGCCTTGCGCTCGGGTCCGGCCTTGCCATGCACATGCACCCGGCTCGGAGCTCTGACGCGAGTGTGACGTTAATAAGGTGGGTATCAATTTGTTATGGTGGCGGCGGGGAGGAGGAGGAGGAGGAGGAGTTCCCCATACGAGCGCCGAAGGTCTGCATTCCGGAGGATCGCAATCGCACACAGTCCCGGGCCGAGGACATGAAGTGAGGGGGTAAAAGTGGAGAAAAGTTGCTCCGCGCTTTTTTTTTTTCCCTGCCGCTCTGGTTACCGAGACATCGGCCCGGCTGTGGGATGGTCGAAGCTGTTTCTGGAAGGAGGTGAAATTCTGCTTTTTTAAGGTAAGAACCGACCCAGAACTACGCACACATTTATGATCTGTGTCCTTAGGCAAAAAAAAACTTGTTTTTATACCCAAACTAGAAACCGTCTGAAGATTCGCTTTCTCGTTTTACCAAACCTCCACCTGTCTTAACAGCAACGTTTATCTGACCAGAAAGTTGTATGATCTATCATAGTTGTCTGGAATAATTTATCACTATTTTACAAATGTGAATTAACATTTTCACTACATATGCAACGCTGAGACCCTCTCTTTCACATTCAGAATATATATGTCTGTGAATATTTATATATGTGTGTGTATGTGTGTGTGTGTGTGTGTGTGTGTGTATACATACATATATATGTATATATGTGTATATGTATATATATATTTATATATGTATGTGTGTGTATGTGTATACACACACACACACACACACACACACACACACACACACACACAGATATATATATTCTGAATATATATTATATGTATCAGATATATGATTATTTAGTAAAATGTTCCTCCCCTGCTTCTTTGCAGGTAGAAGCCTCTCATTGCCCCCACCGGATCAGGCCGTACAGATTGTTGAGACGCCATGGTGATCATGTCAGAGAAGGGTCAGGGGGCTCAGCCCAGCCCTGCCCAGGGGAGGCCCCTGCAGGTTGGCTTCTATGAGATCGTTCGCACCCTGGGGAAAGGAAATTTCGCTGTAGTGAAACTCGCTAAGCATAAAGTCACGAAAACACAGGTGGGCGGCAGCTCTTTTACATGTGCATATCTGCGCATATTGAAAGCATGGATGTGATTTCTTATGTGCGCCACGCTGGAACCAATCTGAGTTAAACATTTTCCAGGTGGCCATAAAGATCATCGACAAGACCAGACTGAATCCTTCCAATCTGGAGAAAATCTACAGGGAAGTGCAGATAATGAAGCTGCTGAACCACCCTCATATCATCAAACTCTACCAGGTATGTATTATCTATCAGCATTCTGGCTGTGTGGACAATGTGTGTGTGTTTGTGTGTGTGTGTGTGTGTGTGTGTGTGTATGTGTGTCACTGAACACATTGCAGCCCAGTCTGTCAGGGCTTCATCCGCAGGGAGCCGATAGTGAGAGATTAAAATGCTTTGGTGTAGAAAGTGTCATTTATTTCCCTGTAGAACAATGTTGTGGTGCATAAGAGGTGTCTTGTTATTGCAGATATGCTGCCATTAGAAGTGATAGAGACAAGGGGTATTTGTTGTTTAAGTCTCGGTGAGCTGCTGGCTCCTGAGCACTGAATCATAAGTACAGCACAAGAGCATTAGTGCAATCCCCTCTGACCTGTGTGTGTGTGCTGGAGTGCATGTGTTTTTTGGGGGAGGGAAGCAGAAGTATGGAGTGAGAACAATCTAGGGCTCCAGTTGGTTGAAGGAACATATTTGTAAGGGTGTTTCGCGTTAAACTCGCAGTAGAGCTATGCAGACCAAAGGGGGGGTGAAGATGCATCACAGGACATAACATTAAGTCCAATTAGCATCTGTTGAAACCAAGTGCAGTGTGTTTGCTTGTCACGTGAAGAGTCCCGTCAAAGTACTGCTTTACTCCTAATCAAATTTACGTCTTAATGGAGAAAATCGGCTTTCACACCCCTCAGATGGCCTCGGGATTCCTGCGGCACGCGTTTGGCAACAAAACACACGTCCACGTAAACAAACACAAAATGCTTTTTGAGTTTTTATTGCACTTTTTACTTCCTTTTGTACATTTTTCTGTGCATATTCTTTCATGCCTGGTTTTAAGCACCAGAGTCTGTTCTGACCGTGAGATCATGTCTCAAATGGCAAAATAAGAGTATGACATTGGTCCCTGGAAACTCCACGAGTATTTTCCGTTTAAGGAAGGACTGCAACTGATAATGAGCTTTTGGATTGTACTTGCTTTTATTTATTTGCGTTTTACTCATGTAATGATAATGATGATGATGATGATTATAACAACAATAATGACAATAATAAGAAGAAATGGATGAACAAGGCAATCTATTTAGAGGATCAAGAGCCTCCAAAATAATAATCACATTTTTGGGGGGCGGAATGACTAGTTTATAAATAGTAAGAGTAATAAGAAGAATAGTTCTAACCTTAAGTAAATCCACATATTACATTGCTGGGTATGATGCTAGAAAATTGTGTCTAATTTGCCTTTCATGTTACTTTTCATAAAAACAATGGATGCATGACACAGTAACTGGAGATAAAAAAACAGACTGAGGAAAATGTCTATTCTGTCGAGAAAATTATCGAATTACTTCTCCACAACACTCAGGGAAGATATGAGTGATGTCACAATGTTATAATAATAAACACTAGATAGAGGGACAAATCTGTAACACTCAAATACAGAGACAATGCAGGCACTTAGAAGAGAATGTTAATTCATGCCTGTTTTAAGTTGTCTCTTCTGTCTGTCAGCAACGGGGTCAGTCATTGTTCCCAATCAGCACGAACAGCCGTGTTAGAACTAACACTACCAATGCAGTTAGAGCAAAGACGTCACAGAAGTCTATAAAACTGCCACATCAAGATCCGTCATCTTGTGAATACTAACACAACTTGACACCTGATTCATGAAGTTATACATTCATTTGGTCCACTTTAACTGCTTAGTTGAGTATATTGTGGATTTAGACTAAGTCTTGCCGCAGCATCAGATTTTCCAATTTGTGATGGTATGAGACAAGACATTTGGAGTAGAAAGAGGGGCTCCATCCTTAAACCGCTGCTCTGATGTGAATGAGTTCTGAGTTTTCACTGCCCTTTGGTTGTTTTGATGCCAGTCAGATGGAAAGGACTCCATGATGGCATGCAATAGTTTCTCCAGCCTGATAATCAGCTGCTTCTTCTTTCATGACACTGGCTGCATTAAAAAAAAATTTGTTTGATTCTTGTGAGAGATCATCAGAGCCTCTGATTTGTTAAATTCTCCATTCCTCCGTGTCCCAGCCTCTTTCATCACCATGTATCCTTCACGCACATTGCATTTATTACTCCTTCTGGTGGGGGTTTGAGGGCCCTTGACGTGGCATGCGTGTTCTTTAGAGCTGTGACGTCAGCTGCACCTCAAGGTGACAAAGCCCCGGAGAGCCAGCCTGTCGCACTGATAAAGACTACCCCCACTTGAAAAGCTCAGCGTATTGAATCATTCCTACTTCCTACATTTTCATAAAAGCTGTTCTATGAAAAGAATCTGGCTCCATAATCCAGTAGAATTTAATGGCATTTAATATGAAGTTGACCTACCTCAAGCAGGACTTGATCATCTGACAAATGTTGGTTTGTTGTACAACATTTTCCTCAGCTGCCTTGTCTTTTTTAAGGTAATAAACAACTCTGTGTGAATTCCAAGAGAGAATAGGAAACTGCTTCTTTCCGGCCTACATCATCTGCTGGGTGTGAAGTGATTGCATGTCTAGAGAACTCTGATACACTATGAAGGGCCCAACTGAGGAGCCGTCTGAACCCGTGCCTCCATTTTCCTAGAAATAAATGCATAACTTAAGTTGAAAGTCAACACTTGTACAGTTTGCCAGCTAGTTCCAGGCAGGCTGCCTCTGATCATATGATATGAATATATCTGTATGACCGATAAGATGACGGATGGGTAGAGGTGTGCGCTTGCAATGGAGATATAAGAGACTGATATTTTATGGTGCAAAAATATCCCCTTGTATGACATGCCTGAGATAATTTTACTCTGGTTACAAGCAGCTGGTGATGATGTAGAAAAAAATCAAGGTAGTTGAGCTGTTTCTTTACCTTCTTTTAGGTCATGGAGACCAAAGACATGCTGTACATTGTGACTGAATATGCAAAGAATGGAGAGATGTTTGGTAAGTTTCATTTTTAAATCTTGTAATGTTGACCGATACTGGCAAAGCATTTATTGGTAGAAATTTAACTTTTAGTAATCTAAAAATTATCACTTCAGATCACCTGTCCTCAAATGGCCGCATGAGTGAAGACGAAGCACGAAAGAAGTTTTGGCAGATTCTCACAGCAGTGGACTACTGCCATCGACACCACATTGTTCATCGTGACCTAAAAACTGAGAACCTACTGCTGGATGCTAACATGAATATCAAACTAGCTGGTATGTCTGATTTCGCAATTTTCTAATATGAAAGATTTGGGAACTTATTCAATTTGACCATGAAACTATTCTCTTTAGCTACCCATAAAATGGCTTCTTAAACCATGAACATAAATAATTAGTGTACTCCCCTTTTGAGGGAATAGTGTACCCAGATTGTCGTCACAGCAGGAAAAATGTGATCCGGATGAAAACTGTATATACATTATTGTTGGATAGGCTGTGTCCTGGAGCCCTGGGTCTCCATCTCGTGAAATTGAGAGAAAGCACATATCTTGAAATCATGCATCGTTGTGTTTTTCTGTTTTTTTTTTCTTTTAGACTTTGGATTCGGTAACTTCTACAAAGCTGGAGAGCCTCTGTCGACATGGTGCGGCAGCCCACCTTATGCTGCCCCTGAAGTATTTGAAGGGAAGGAATATGAGGGGCCTCAGCTTGACATTTGGGTAAATTCACACTTGGAAAATATACACGAGATCTAAAAGTTGTGCTGACTGAACATTTTAAGAATATTGACTGAATGTGCTTTTCTTTACAGAGTCTTGGTGTCGTGCTTTATGTTCTTGTCTGTGGCTCACTTCCATTTGATGGGCCTAGCCTCCCTGCACTCAAACAGAGAGTCACCGAGGGGCGTTTCAGAATCCCCTTCTTCATGTCTCAAGGTGCCTACTCACGTGACACAAACTCATCCCATTACCGTTAATCTGTTTAAATCTATTCCAAACCAATCACAACCATGTTGACATTCTCTAGAATGTGAAAACCTGATTCGGAAGATGTTGGTTGTGGACCCGGCCAAGAGGATCAGCGTGGCACAGATCAAGCAGCATCGCTGGATGCTTGCAGACCCAACAGCTGCCCACCAGACCCTGAGCCACTCCCTGACTGAGTACAACTCAAACCTAGGGGATTACAGTGAACCTGTGCTGAGTATCATGAACACCCTGGGCATTGACCGCCAACGGACTATTGAGGTGAGTGAAGAATGTATTACTGTGGATTACTTGGAAAAACAGTGAAATGAACAATAATAGGGCTGCATACAGTCAGCCAAAGGGATCTGAAAATAACTCAATCTGCGTTGACTCCTCCTCAGTCTCTACAAAGCAGCAGCTACAATCACTTCTCTGCTATCTACTACCTGCTGCTGGAAAGAGTGAAAGAGCATCGTAGCCAGCAACTGAGCCGTCAATGTGGGTCCTGGAGCCAGAGGCCGAGGAGCACATCCGACTCCACCAGCCCGGAGGTGAGCGCTCATGCTGTACACACCAAGTTGGAATCTGATCTAATGTGTGCTCTGAGCTGAAGTTTAAAATACTTTCCAATTTTAGGTGGCCATGAAGTCCACTGATTTCAGAATGACAGCATTTCCAATTCCAGCCAAAAATACGCCAGTCTACTCAGACATGGAATGTGACCAAGGCGGATTGTTTCAGGTAAATTTATTTAATTAAATCTTTCGGTTATTGATGTGGGCCCATTTAAACACAAAATACACTGCAATTTGTGTGTTGTCTGTCGGTCGTTTACTAAAAGCAGGAGTACTTCTCTCCACAGCGTGTGGTTTTCCCTGTGGAGGCCAGCCTGAATAGACTGCTGTGGAATCGCTCAATCTCCCCCAACAGCCTACTGGAGACGAGCATCAGTGAAGAGGTGCGACCGAGAGACCTTGAGGAGGAGGAAGCAACACAAACTCTCAGCCCCCTGCTTCCTCCCACCACCACATCCCGCAGACACACTCTGGCTGAGGTTTCTGCACGTTTCCACCAGTGCAACCCTCCATGTTAGTACACCATCATCATGTTTACTTGTATGCACTGAGCCCGCGCCTTTCACCTCCAGAATCTAATATGGTCTCCATTTTCGATAGGTATTGTGGTCAGTCCCTCGGATGGCGCATCTTCTGACAGCTGTCTGAAGTCCTCATCCACTCCTGCCCCTGGTCTGCAGGCTGCTGTTGGGGACATGTCAACACCCCTGCCCTCTGGGGCTAAAGGAGGAGCCCTACTGCCTGCTGGAGCTCCCTTGACTCTCTCGTCCCACCTCCTGCCCCAAGCTCAGTCAAGCCTTCCCGCCGCCAGCTTTCAGGAGGGTCGCAGAGCCTCTGACACTTCTCTTACACAAGGTACCAGAGCGGAATTGAGAAACCATGTTATTTATCTAAGCTCTGTTTTGCTTTTCATGTCATCAGTGTCATATTAAAGATCAAGCGTATTGTGTAACACATTCCCATGCCTCTCCACAGGCCTCAAAGCATTCCGTCAGCAGCTGAGGAAAAATACACGCACTAAAGGGCTTCTGGGATTAAACAAGATCAAGGGTCTGACAAGACCGGTTGTACCTACACCGCCCTGTAACCGTGGCAGCCGGGGGTCACTGGGTCCAACACTCTCAGAGCATCGCAGTATGCTGGAGGAGGTGCTCCACCAGCAGAGGTGAGACAAGCTATTCAATTATGCCACTGTGTTGCTTAATTCTAAATGAGATCCTTGAGGAACACTGGCTGAATATCTGTCATTGTTTCACAGAATGCTACAGATCCAGCACCAGCCTCAACCTCAGGTCCCAGCTGCTCAGACAGGACATACCCCGAATCCCTTGCTCTTTCTTTCTCATCAGCAGCCATCGTCTCCTCCACCTCCTTCAGTATTTGCCTCTTCTTCCTTGTTTGATCCTCCCAGCCCAACTATGCTACAGAGCAAGCCTCAGCACTCCCTGACGTCTCGGCAAGTTTCACTTGGCCTCCAGCCCAACATTTGGCCGCCTGTCATCAAAACCTCTTCATCTGGTTGCTCCTCATCCTCTTCCTCCTGCTTTGCCTCTTCACTGTCTCCCGTGGCCTCCGCTGCTTATCTTCTCGAGGCTCGTTTGCACATCAGCCAGCAACTTCCTGCCCACGGTGGCCTCCAGCAGCAGAACCATACACTGACACACAACACCTTCCCTACTATGTCCAAACCAGCAATGTGGAGGATGGGCTCGCCATCCAGCACAGATCCCGAGGTGCAGGAGCTGGGTCTGGCTGGACAGCCGCAGCTGAACAGCTTTGTGATGGTGAAGTAAAAAAAAAAAAGAAACAGACAAAAATCAGCAATCAAGACCAGTGATTGTTCTCTCTGTGACGGGTGCTCTGAGAAAAATGAACTTACTTCTTGATAAAAGAAGTGAAAGCGGAGCAGATGAGAAAGAACAAAATACAAATAAAAATAAGGCGTGAGAAGTATAAAAAGGTACACATGTCAGAGTGTGTCCACACAAGTGTGTATGCTTTTGATATCATATAAGCTCAAGACTGAGAACTAACTGAACTCTGCACAAGGTGTATCAAGGTGTATCTGTATCAAAAAGCCAGAGAAGCAATAATAGACTCATCAAGCTCCCTGACAAGATGTGCTCCAAGGGACCTTTCTGACTTGCTTGAATGAAATGAGAGTTGACGTAAGTCGAAATATAATGTTTCATGCCGTCTGAGGTATAATTTAGATTTTTTTTTCATTGTTTGAAGAGAGGAAGACACAATCTTCTTTCTTTTATAGTTTTGCATAATTTCCATATTTTAGTTTTGTTGGCTTAAATTGCAAGAGGACCAACATCTTTTCACGCATCTTTGTTCTTCCCGTTTTGTTCGCCTTTTTTCATGTTTAAATCACTCTGTATCTTAACCTGCGCTATAGTGCCCAAAGCTTACAGATGTGAATAATTTGATTTTGATTTATAGTGAACGTGATTTTTTTTTTCCTCTGAGCTACATAAATGCTGCTTTTACCTCAAAAGACTGCAACATACTCATCAACCAAAACTGAAAGAGTGTGTAGCTGATGAAGAAAAGCAAAACAGGTACAAGAGTCAGCTCAGTAGCACCCTCCTGGATATACAAACCTGTATTCCCTTCCTTTCGTCAATCATTCTACTACCTCCTCAGGCAATATGTCAAGAATTTGGAAAAAAAATTGCAATATTTGTTAAAATCTACAAGAATCACTCATAGAGAATCAGTCCCAGAATGTAAGAGGACTAACTTTTCATATGAATTGTACAAAGACTGGGGGAACAGTGCAATATTTCCAAATATTGGATGGTAGAGATTTAAATGGTAATTGTCCTGAGGCTATTATCACTTTTGATTTACCTGTCTGATCTTGCCATGCTAGTTCACTGACTAGAAATAAAATAGTCATAGTGTAATAACATGAAACTGTAGAAAACAGAGGAAAGACTGACTGTATTTCAAAATGCTGTTTTCAGATGGCAAGCTTGTACTATTTTATCTGAAAAGAACAATTTTGTTTTTACCAAAGAGTGAACAGCTCATGAGAAAGACTGATGTATCACAGATACACTACTGAATTTGAGTGCAGCCTCAAAATGTAGCATGGTGGTTTTCCAGAAGTCTCTTCAGCTGTAGCTCCTGCTGCCACCAAATATTAATGCTACACGTTTCAATATCTCCAGCTTTTACTATCAGGAGCATGGTAGTATTAATATTTGTACTTTCCTATCAAGGAATGATACAAATTCATCACAAGACAAAGTTGAACTTACAACATTTTCAATAATGCAGTCAATTCAGAGGCTTAATTCTAAAGGTGCAAGACGTACAGAATACTGGAATTAGTTTTATCATATCTGAAATGAACTCTGGCTATACATTGAAAAAAACGTTCTGCACTGGAAAATATGGAATGCTTATATTTCTGTTAAATTGCACTCAATGCAGAGACTTGTGCCTTTACATGAACAAACCTGTGATCAGAGGTCATCATCCCTGAGCTGTATTGCAAAATTCCATTCACTCAAAAGTCCCCTTTTGATATTTTCTTTGACCGTCTGAACTTGCTGTGTAAACATAAGCAAGATTTGCACTTTATTCATATTTCTTATTGCTGAAATAGTTTCTAAGGATGACAAAACTCAAAAAAGATTGAAACACTAAAGCTCTTGATGAAACTGTATGATGACCCTTTTGATAAAATTTTGGATAAGCAGAAGTATTTCATGTTTTACTTGATTCTTTGAGCATACACATGGCTGTGTGTGTGTGTTTGTGCGTGCGTGTGTGTGTGTGTGTGTGTGTGTGTGTGTGTGTGTGTGTGTGTGTGTGTGTGTATGTGTGTATGTGTGTGTGTGTGCTTGTGTGGAGGGGAACATGCTGAATGTCGTTTTATTTATGTGGCTATTTATTTAAATAAAATTCACATTCTAATCTGTATGTGTTTTTGATTTTTTTATCATAACTTCTGGGTAAATAGTGTTATCGGGTTGGGTGTTTTTACGAGGAAATTTAGTACAATTCAGTGAAATATTGTAGATTTATGAATGATCCCTATCCCTCATTGTTATCTTTTAATGTTTTAGGTTTTTTTGATTTTATCTATCAAATTGATATATTTAAAAACTCTACGGTGAGGTTTACTTGACAAAAATTAGCCTCTATGAGCACACCAATCTGTATTCTACTATAAGCTGATAATCATGTGATGTTAAATATCTGAATTTTAGGGCCCAAAGAATTCAGTCAAAGTCCCCTCAGTGCTTGTTACTGGCCTCAGGAGCTGCTGGTAGAATAATCCTGATTCAAAACACACTTTATAAAATTATATTTTCCATGTATGAGATGAACACACACATAAAACTAAACAGCACTTTCAGTTTATGCTCAACTGTGTAAGAGGGCAGGATGATGAGTAATTTGTATTGCAGTATCCTTCCTCACATGTTTTCTCCATGTCCGGTCTCCTGATGCATGACTATTTTCCACCTTCCGCCTTACATGGATTATCGAATGTCTTTAAAGACATCTTTCTATTCAGGTCAAGATGTGGTTTGGAGGACAATATTTTTTGAGTATTTTGACTATGCAAAGATTATTCAAAGAAGTTCTTGTTTCAGAGACATTTGAGAGAGAATTTCGAGATCGTTGAAGATTTTGTTTCTCAACATTTGTGTATTGAATGTCTTGTACTAATCTTTGCAGACAAGGTTTGATTCCTTCTTAAAAGCAGCTGTAACCACTCCCTGAAACATAAGGGTATGTAAATCAGACGGTCCAAAACTAGTAGGCACTAAACGGGGTGCGTTCTGCACATGGACATCTAGAACAGACCAGAAAGATTAATGCTGTGTACATGATACTGATCTGGTAAGATTCCTGTTGACCCTATATAGATGGTGCTTTTGTACACTGTAATTTCCTTTAGATACCTTGTTCTGACCCTAACGCAGCGGAAAGGATGAATGTGTCCATATTTACAGAGATACTAATCACAAATATGTACGTGGCTCAACAGTTGAACTTTTATAATTTTAAATCAATTTCAAGTTTCCTTTCTAATCAAACTTTTTCTGTAAACTGTCTTTGTTAAAGCTACATTATCATTCTGGCTAAGAGGCACACAGAAAAAAAACAACTAGCAGACATGAGTAACAACGATTCTCAGCTGCAGGAAATACTTGTGTTTTGTGTGTGAGGTCAGCAGAGTTATATACATATTTTGAAGTTCAGCATCACAAACTGAGCAGTAAAATGTTGTTCTTCTGAATTGGCTTAATTGCTGAAAAGGATAAACCAATTCTTGTCGAAATCTTCTTGTCGTGGCAGCTGGGCTTGAATTTCTTCACTTGAAGAAGACATTTCACCCCTCATCCGACAGGCTTCTTCAGTCCTAATGACCTGTGGGGAGTTTCCGAATATAACTGCCAGGGTTTGGGGCGGGTCTAGGTTATGGTGGTTTGTTATGTTAATGTAAGAGTTGGTCGGCAGAAACTATGTCTAAGGGGGTTAAAGCTAATGGAGGTGTTGTTAAACCAATGTATAGTGTATTTAGTACAAAATGTTCCTCACACACACACAGTTCAGGTTGATAGGAAGTTTTTCAGATTTAAGAGTCATCCTCCTGATAAATTCTGAGATTTGTTTGGTTGATAAACATGACCTTTCGTGGCTGCTTCTTTGATGTGTGCTTTGTTATTCTTTAAATCAATTTATTGTTTAGTTATATTAAAATAAGAGAGGCTGATTTCAGTCAAGAGGTCTTTGAAACCAGTCTACTGCCTTTGCTTATTAAAGTGGTTCTGATTATCAGACCATTTGTGTCACTTCCACCAGAATTATCCATCATTAGTCAACATGAAATTATGCTGATAGGTTATGTTTTCATAAAGCAAGACCTTAACAGGAATGTCACACCGTTTTATTTTTCATTATAAATTCACATAATTCTAAAGATTTCAGTGTTGGTTAATGCTGTTCATTGAAACAAAAATAGTAAGAGAGATCACACTAGAAGACCAGAATCAAAACATTGAATAATGCCTCCTCTTCTGTCATGAGGCGATGACAAAGCACACTGATGATGCAGAGGCACCTGGATTCTCTGATGTGTTGCTTTATGATCCTTTTGCTTACTCATAAAACTGGTAGTGTACAGGTGACAGGCAACCAACAGAAAGCATTGTGTGGGAGTTCAGTGATGCCGCAGGAGGATGAGCAAGGCCAATAACCAAATGACCCCTGTGAGAATTCAGTCTTCTCCATGCTTGCTCATTGTCTCAAGATGATAGAGAAACCACGTGGTAAATCTGTAGTGTTAAATTCTCAAGAACAGAGGATCTTGAATTACAAAACTATTGTTTTCCTCATGACGATAGGATTAGACAGCAAGTTACTATTCTGATTACCTCTGCCACTTAATCTCTCCACCACCACCCCACCGCACACACAAACACTTGTATAACTTAAGGCTTGTTATTTGCCATATGACCCTGAAGAAGCTGCTCATGAAATTTGAGTGTGAAAGGAGTAATGTGCATCTGACGTCTAACCAGCACAAACACATCAGTCATTTGGAGGAGTCTGCAGCAGATCTGACCTTGGAGTGACTCGGAGTTTAACCGCATGCTCTCAACAACATTGCGTGCGCAATGGATTTATTGGTTGATTTGGCTGTAAATTGTATTTGACAAAACAAAAACCAAGACAGAAAAAAAAAAACTTTGTTTGATAAATACTGCCAGAGATGTTATTAAAAATAGCACACTGAAAAAGCAATTATCCAAGTAAGGGGTCTAGCTATGTTTGTTGCTGAAAGGACAAACATAATAATTTCAATAAGATGGGCACAGGAGAGTATTGGCCCAAGGACACAAAACCATGAGACAGACAATATTCTTAGGGAGTTGAAAAGAACAAGACACTAATTCCACTGTCGAGATATGGAAGTATATCATGATCATAATTCATTGGATCCATTTGTAGAAACGCTTCTTCAATTTCAGAAGATGGCTGGATAGTTTGACTCATAAATAAAATGAGAAATAATTAACCCAAACTGCATTTTTATTTTCTTTGCTCATTCTGTGACTTAAACCAAACGAAAAAGCAAAGGACATCTAAGATTCAATTTTCAAAACATATCAACAAATTATCACATTTCAGTTAGAGATGCCAAATGTGAAAACTGAAATGCATTAACTGAAATGCTGTTTCATTTTCAGAATGTGGCTGCATATTTTGACACGTAAATGAAATGAGGAATAAGTAAACCAAACTGCATTGTAATTTTCTTCTTTAAGTCACACATTTAATGCCAATTAAAAAGACAACGAAAAGAACGATGCTTTCTCATTTTCATGTCCAAGCCCACAAAAAAAGTGACCAAAAATGATTATGGATGGCAATCCCAACCGACGCAGAGTCACCTCAGTGGCCAGCCGTCTTCTTAGCGGCTTGTTTGGGCTACTTAATACGGCAAACACCCAGCTGTTCACCTGGTAGTTGATAGCTGATACTTGTTAGCATGGTCATTCCTAACATTGTCGCACAAATGTTACAGTTACGGAACCAGATAAAATTGCAGACAATTTTTGAATCGGATGCCCATGACAGATCTGAGCAGATCATAAGGAGCTTTGGCTGAATACTCTGCCCTTCCAGACACATTGTCAAAGACATTGGAATAGCTAGCCTCTCGCTAACACCTGAGTTTGCTCGGTTGTTTCGTACCAAAACAAACCGCTGAGAAGGTCTGCCACTGACGTCAATCTCCTGAGCTAATCCACGTTGATTTTTGGTCACTTTTTTGCGGGGCGGGACAAGAAAATGAGACAGCAGTGTTAACTTAATACTTTTTTTTTTTATGAGTCAAAATATGCAGCCACATTCTGAAAATGAAACAGCATTTTAGTTTTCAATTTGACTTTTCTGATTGAAATTTGATAAGAAGTTGCTGGGGTATGTTTGGAAAATTATATCTTAAATGTCTTAAGATTTTCAATTTGGATTGAGTCACAGAACAAGCAGTCTGTAAGAAGAAAATGAAAGTGCAGTTTGGATAACTTACTACTTTTTTATTTATCAAAGCATGCAGCTGCTTTCTGAAAATGAAAAAAAAAAGCGTTTCTGCTAATCCAGTTTAATTTGAATTATGACCATTTAGCTTTCAAATCAGGAGAGAGGAGAGATTTCATTACCTTACCATTTAAGTGACACCATAGACTCATAAATGTAGTCTTAAAAAAAGGGTTGTCATGACGCCCAAGATTTTTGGACTGGAACAAATTCCAGAGCATTTTCACCAAAACACTGCCAGATACAACTCTAAATGTTAGAAGTCAAGGATTGGAGTGTATGAGATTCGTCCATTAACGTCTGACTGGTACAGCAGATATTCTAAAATCTTTCACAAGACAGTCTCTTGTTCATGTTCAGACTTTGGGTCTGCACTCATTAAATGGTAAAACAATACAGAGCATCTGATGTAAGCAGATCGACTTAGGACAAATAGCTTTTTTTTCACAATCTTTGTCCACACTAATATCGACCATAAATATTCTGTATTTTAATTTGGTTCAGCGTTAAAAAGTTAAATAATATGATTAAAGTCCTCCTGGCACCTCACAAAACTATTCCTGAATGATATTTGCAAATGAGTAACATCTTATTGAGGGGAGACGAGTTTATAATGTCTGTGATTAAATTTGTGATTTCAATCAGAGTCTGTTATGTAACACAATTTCCAAGTGCCGTCTTAGGATAATCATCCTTTGGCCGATGGATGAAGAAAAGTGCTTGGATGTTCCAACCGCTTTCTCTTCCTATCACCCCAACCACACATACACACACACACTGGGAGGCCATGAGACTCATCTAACATTCTTGCCAAAGGCACATCATAAAACATTCAGAGCGGTTTGAATAAGTAACTCAGTTATCGAAGTGGAAGGGCGTTGAGAAGAGAGGTTCCCCCGGAATTTCTTTGAGTTACTGAAAGAGGAAAATGTGTTTGTGTGTGTGTGTGGGGGGGGGTCGCATAAGGAAGAGTAGAGTTTGGAAAAATAATCCTTTTCCACCCCTGTGACAAGTTATCAGATAAGATAAAGGCAAGAGGGGAAGTCTTATCAATATGTCTGAATTAGTCACAAGAGCAGTTGCATAAGTAATACTGAAATGCTTCACTTATAAGAAACAAAGTGTAACCAAACTTTTACATAAGAAAATTACATTCAAACATATTCTCAGGAAGAATTTGCTACCTGTTAGAGCTCTTCCTTAATGGTGAGATAGATGTTCTCCTAATTGTATGTAAGTGAGTGAGAAACATAACACATGCGTCATTGCCAATAATCAAGCCCTCTGGCAGGATGAGAATGAATACCACAGGATTTGTGGAGCTCAGGGAGGTCCAGAGTAAAATAAATAAACAAGTTTCCAAAGAGCACGGCAGGACTGTGAATAACAGTTTACAGCTTCCCTGCTAACTTCACACATCCACCCGAGGACAGAAGCAAAAAATGAGCATATTTCGTCCAAAGAAAACATTGCATCAGCCTAGTTAATTTCAAAACAGAACAAGTACTATGTCACCCAACACGTATACTGTAAGTACACTGAAAGAAACACATGGTCTTCTATTGTGAATCAAATTAATGAATAAATATTGACTGCTTGACAGATAAGGACAAGGCTGCCATGACTCCACCCGTTGGTCTATAGACCACCGGAGCATTTGGCATTCCCAATCACCACAGATCTACTCTGTCTGCCATGTTTATGATGAGTCAATCCAAACTGGTAACATTCTGAGGTACATCCTACTTTATGGCCTCTTTTACTCTTCATGTTATTAGATTTTCTTTGTAACCAATTGAGTCACCGTTTGCAGGCAGTAATAAGGCTGCGTATGCTTGGTTCGCTTCAAGGTTTGCTCAGCTGGTTGAGTTTGTGAGTTTCTCAGCTGAGAAAACGGAGTAACTATCTGCTACACTAAGACTATCAGATTGATGTGTTGGTTGTCATGGTAACACCTGAGATTCATGAAGAATGACCTTTGCAATTACAATTTACATATATTATGGGGCTGGTGGTGTTCCTTATACTTGTCCCGCCTCTTATACTCCTTATACTTGTCCCGAGGATTTAATCACAAATGATATGAGATATATGCTCAGCATAGTTTCCCCATGGTGATTCCAATCATAAAATGGAGGCAAAATCTATTACCCTACTCACTCTTCCAAGTAGCTGCTTCCTTTACAGTACCATAAGTTTCAAAGCACCTCATAGACAATCCTCACAAACCCTCTGGCTATGACTAATGTCTGGAGAGTATCATGTCAAATTGTCACTTTTTCCATACTTTTGACCTTTTTAAGTTGTCATGTTCCTTTTATAAAAGCCGTCTTGGACAAATCAGATTCTGGATGTAAAAAAGTTTACATAACTTACTTGTGAAAAGCGATACCAAGAATAAACTACAGCACTGTCTCTGCCAGCATACTGAGATATTCTCAAACACAGTTTTATTATCATCATTTATATTCAATGCAATCTGTAACATGAAACTCGTTATTACTATTGATGAAATTATACTCCAATTGCAGGTCACCTGCTTCGTGCGGAGTGTTTTGTATATTTCAGTTCAGTTTTTTGGTTTTATGACACATTTCATTGAGCGACACTGTGTCTCTCTTTTCACCCAGATGACCAGTAAATACGCTGAACAAATAGATACTAGATACATAGATACTAACAGCCACCAGCAGTTCGACATACAGGAACATTAAATTAACCGGAATGGGACTAACTAATTTTCTGAATGCCCAGATATAAGATCTGAAGTATGAATTGTTTATTTATGTCTGTAAATAGGCTGTTTTGCTTGTATTGATAGCTTTAGAGCCTCACCTTTTGCTGATCTTATATTTACAGCTTGTTGTGTATGTAATACTATGAAGTATTAGCTCACAGAGCAGAGACCAGTCATTTGCCACCTTGCAAACTTTGACCGTGGTCATAAGCCAGGTTCTGGATAATTGAATGTGTCAAATTCATATGGTTCAAATACCTGCAATCTAACCTGCTGCTGATGAACTAGACTGGCCAGTTGCCTACATGCCACAACAAGGAAGGATACAGGCCTTTTTCTCAATCAACAACAGAGATGTGGTTAAAAATCAGTTTCAAATCAGGGGACTTAAGCTCAGGATTTCGGAATAAACGTAACTTTTTAATTTGAAGCTTCCTGTAAATTATGATCCATACTGAAAAAAAATCAGTTTTACCACTGTCTTTTAATTATGTTTTTGGTTGTGACACAATAGTTTGCAACCATCACCCTGTTACAGAAATAATATGGAGTTCTATTGTCAAAGTGTTTCGCCAGCATTAAACTTGTTTCACATATTTTTCCTTCAATAATGGTCCCCTTTTTGAAAAAAACAAAACATGTAAAAAACACTTGAGTCTACATTTGTAACATATTTATGCAGCTTGTTGAGTTCAAATGTTCACAACAAATTTACAGAACATATATCAAATAGTCTTTCAATTGTTGTGAATGTCACCAGTGATGTTACCACAGGTAACTTGCAGGAAAGATAAGTTTAGCCACTGCAGCCATCTGAGCTCCATATGATAATGTGGCTCTCACTCTGTGTGGGTGACCTAATTTGAACAGATGACTCATTAACCCCAACCCCCACCAGCCAATAACGATGAAAACACAGTACCATGAAACCTGTCGTTGGCGGGTAATGGTTCTGCTGAAAGATTGGTAAAACCTCCTCTTGTATGAAACAGGTGTTTAGTGTCAACACAGGATCGTCGGGGTGCTGAGGCTGTTGGGCTATAGACAAAGGCTACATATTGTGATACATAAGCATTAACATCTTCAGGTAATTTACGTCTGCAGCCTGATGCATGTTTTTCATACAAGCCCCCCCCCCCCCGAAGTGTGTGTTTGGGGGGAACTTCCACAGGCAATAGGAGAACATGTTAACTTCATGCAGTAAGAACCCATTTGGAATCAATCCAGGAATCCTCTGCATTGTTGTGGGACTGCTAAACACTGCACCAACCTTCAACTGTAAATTGCAAATTATGTTCTTCAATCTCTGACACATTGGGCCTCCTATTGCGAAAAGGATGATAACATAGCACAGCTACAGCTCTAATGTTATTATTGTATTCTACTCATATGATTTACCATCTGAAAAACACATCTAACTCTTGTTTTCCAGGCACATTTAGGACAGACAGAAAATAGAAAGAGGCTTGTAGAATAAAAGTCACCAGTTAATTTGCCTCCACTGTCTCATAGTGTATTTCTCTGAGAGAGCTGGGAGAGCTACCCCTCACAGGGGTAGTATACATCACTGCCATTGTTCTTCAAGTGAAGCGACACCCCCCAAGTCTTTCAATTTGGAAGCTCATACATTAGGTTAGTGTGGCAATACAGAAGAAGTGGGAGATTAAAAGGAAGTCGATGACACAAAGATACACAGTCACACACACACATGCTGTCAGCTGTGAGTGCTATGACGCACTTTAGTCCCTGTTAATATTGTACAGCAGGCTTTGGCGTCTGTATGAGCATTCCATTACAGGCATTCCTTTCCATTATGTCTCACACTGAGATCCCTCGGCAGCTGTGTGCTGATTAGGTTTCCTTGTGTACCAAACACAAACTCAGCTCCTCTTTTTTTCTTCCTGGTGATAATGGACAATAAACCCCGTTCTGGCAGATATGCTCATGTGGTTAAAGTCTAATATCAGTATTCTGACCACTGATATTTTTCAGTAGAGCTAATGGTTGTGCTAGTGCTTGTGCTAGTGGTGCACTCAGGTCGGTGTATCCATGCTCCAGAAAGCAGCTGTGCCATCGAATTAAACTGAAATGTATTACATGTACCGAGAAAATACAAAGCAAAGGAACTGACGACAGGCACATGATACAGAATCTTCTCAGTCATCAGGTCACACTACAGAAATTCCTCTTTCAGTTGACAGCCCCAAGGTCTTTGTGTTTGCACAAACTTAACATCCAAGCAGTGTCGGGCTGGTATCAACCAAACTAAGTATTTTTGCCAAAACCCGAATGAATGTGTCTGTTCTCCAAATCACATTTTGTCAAAACCCATGAGGTGTGTATTGCTGAACTGCTATTGAACCGTTTGTATCCTGTTCCACAGTTGAAGAAGTTAGAAACGAAACTTGGAGCGAGTCCAATGACAACATTTTAAGTCATCCTAGATTTTTATGGATAAACTTGGGTAATTGTTTTTAAACTTGCTTTTTCAAGAAGTGCAGGTGATACCAGTTACTATAGAATGTGAATCATTTCCCTAAAAAAAATATCACATCTACAACAGTGCACAGCATCACCTGATATAATATATATAGGATATTTAAAAAAAAAGGTTCCACTATGTTCTCTAGCAATTAAGTTCCTGCAACGTTAGCATTTAACTGTGTATAGTGGATGTTTTATGAACTGTCATCTTGGAAATCAGTGTTTTATTTTGTTTTTCTGTTTTCCTGTGCTGGGATCTATTTGATCCCCTCAAACAAAAGATGCTTATTCAAATATACTTGCTGTATTCATTGAATTTCTCCTTGGGGTCAATATTAGCTTTTTAAACCTGTATCATAAGATCAATCATTTAAAACAACTGAAAAGTTTAGTCTTTGCCCATAAGTAAGATGTGGCATTACATTTTAATATATCGATATATATACAACTTTATAAGGTAATCATTTGAGAATGTTCTCATTTTGTTGTTTATGAATACGAAGTTGTTAAAAAATGTAATTCTTAGTATGGAATGATGTTTAAAAAAGAAAAAAAAAGTTACTATTTATGAGACATCATACAGCAGCTACCACAGCTTTCCTATCACCTGAAAAGGATGGATGGAAGATTCTTGCTGGTAGGAAACGGTCTCCAGTAGTACTTGAAGTACACAGTTCTTGGTTTTCATCCTTGCATGGAAATTGCGGATAGTAATAACTTGCCAAGAATATATTCCACTGCATATGACTCTACTGGCAAAAATGTAGCAGCACCTTTGTCAAAAAGGAACTATTTCCTTCCCCTGTTCCAAAATACCTTTTTCCTAATTTTATCCATTGTTAAAAACCTTCTCTGACAATCAATTCCTTCAATTAATTTTTCTCAGTAACATACGTAAGAGGAACTATCATTGGAGTCAGAGAGCTGCGCTGCATCACGTGGTTGTGTCATGACACAGGAGTGACAGAAGTTTTGCCTGTGCGGAAACCTGGAAGGATTCTGGATAGTTGAGTGCGTCACTTGGTCTTGCTTCAGTTACACATGACTTGAGACACCAGAGATGGTGATAGATTGTTGCTATGTGACCACACGTTGCACGTCGGATATCATGGGTATCACTAACTGTCACCTGCTACTTTGGTGTACAGTGCTGTTCCTTCTTGCACCACCATGAGTTTCATTTGTATTGTGGTAATCAGATGCATTGCTTAGGTTTCCATGTATTTTTGTTCAAACTGCATACCTTGAATTAAACTTCTAATCTTGCCATTTTTGTACCTTTGACAACTAAGTAACAAAAAACATAAAATTCACCAAACCAAAGATGTATTGGTGGTTAATATCTATATTAGCGTATTAATAGAAATCATGGAAACAAACAAACAAATGTCAGTCACAACTAAAATTGGAGGCTAAAACTTCAATGTTTGTGTTAATATGTGTATTCACAACGCTGCCATAGTGAGCAAGTTAGCTTGCTAACTTAATATTTAAGAAGAAATGCCTTTATTATCACATACAGTTATAAATAGAGCACAACAATAGAGCAAAATTTTGACCACTACATTTAACCCATCATGGACACACCATGAGCAGAAGGCAGCTAAGCAACAGTGCCAGGGGAGCAGTTCGGGGTTCAGTGTCTTGCTCAACAACACTTCGACAGGCAATGAGGAACGGGGAATCAAACCAGGAATGTTTGGTTCCAAAGACAACCACTCTAACCCTGTGCGCCACGTCGCGTTCACTGAGCTTTGAGGTACTTCATATTTTTTGTGTGTATGCTCATGGCTGGAACATCTCATTGTTGGCAAAGTTCATAGCCCAATCAACAACAAAAACTAAGAACCCAGTAGCGGAAGAGCGGTGAGGAATCCTAGCAGGTTTTAGACAAGAAAATGCCTTCCTCTATCATCAAGCAGGAATCTAAAGGATTGCAGGAGATCAACCAAAGCTCTTCCTTAAACCCTGATGGTACGGGTTCAAAAAATGTGTCAGATCTCATAATGGACAGCTGGACCCCAAACAAAAAAAGGTCTTTGTACTTTTTTGTCATTAGTTCTCTGTATCTGTCTATCTGTCCTGTTTGGAAGAAATGCACTTCAGTTATTCTTGAAATCCATCAAATTTGGCCACAGACAGACTAAACTGAGGCTTAGATTGGAGTTGGGAGGTTTATCTGATCCAGTTATGAATGAAGCCAGGGCCCTCGTTCAAATAGGACAAGTCTACAGCTAAACATGCAGTTGATCAGACAGATGGCCAGATGATGCTTTTGAGGCCAGCCTGGTGGCTGCCGCGAGACGGGTTAGGCCAGAAAGACTCCCCCGATGTGTTCAAAAGTAGCCAAAGAAAGAGGAAGTATTCAGTAAACCGTTGATGGATCAGAATGCAAGATCAGATTTACAAACTCAAGGCTGTGAGACAATGGTTACAGGAGAAATTGGCAAAGTTCACAATATTGGCCGATTTCTGGGCAATCACATAAGCAAGCGTGTGCTTCCTTAATACATCCAAATATGACTCCCTCCCAAGTACCAAAAAATGAGATCTCAGTTATGCTATGAAGTGCACTGCCACATCACTGATGCTGAGAATTCCAGCTACATGCACATACGAGTAGGTAGCCAATTTACTTTGTCCCAGGGCCAGTACAGATGGCACCCCTACTGGGTCCTGTGAAACTGAGTGAAGGCTGTAGAGGTAAGCAGACTTGAAACTAAGACCAGGCCATCATCACCCCAGCAACTAATGAACGTAATCAGGCAAACTGGGGCACAGAACATTTGCCAAAAAGGAGTGGTCTTTCCTAGCAGCTGGACATGAGCGGTGCATGGAAGTGGAAAGATGCAAAGTAGGACAAAAACGGGTGTATTCGACCCAGCTGCTGGGATGGTGTCCCTATCACTGCCCTGTATTTAGGTGTTCCAGGATCAGATGTGTGAAACATCTGTGAAGGGTCCCTGCGAGTGGATGATATTGCATTGCACCAAAAGTCATGGCGTCAGTCGGTTTGCTGCACGCAGCTGATAGCACACTTCTGCTTCCAAGTAGGATATGTGGGTTGGTCTTGAACAGATTTTGTATTCTCATGAAAATATAATTTTAAAGATTCAAATTCTCCTAAAGTAATTCAAATTGGCCGGCTTCACAATGCCTTGTGACTTAGATGTTAAAAAATAAGCTCCCGAATGATGCTTAATCCAATACACTAGCATTTTGTGCTTTGCTGCTATATTATTGGACAAAGCTATTAGGTTTCCGGTGGCACAACACTCTTGGCATTTTTATTTTCCTGCTTGGTTTCAAAATTAAGATACCTTTTTGTTATACCACATGCTCATTTTTGTTACTGCTCTAACAATGACTTGAAATTATGAAGACTATCAAAGATCGATTAATGAGTGAGATTGCTATCTTGCATATTTATCATATGCATATGCACAGCATAGCCAAGGCCAAAATATGCTATCCTCCCTGCTCTAATAGGTAACTTTCAAAGGTAAAGTGCGTAGATCTCACAGTTAAAGAATGCAGAAGGGACAGAGGTGGTTTTGTAACCTAGTGATAACAGTACTTTGAAAATGAGGTCCACTGCATGCAAGAACTTCACACTTCACGACAGCAATGAGCACATTCCTGCCTCGACACTTACACCCATAACCTACTATTTTTTTCTTCATGACTGCAGGTCAGAAAATCTGCCTCGTGCTCGACTCCTCTCCATGTGTTTGTTCATCCATGTCACCTGTCTGTCACCTCCCCAGGCTGAAGCGGATACATGAGGTCATCAGCTTTCAATGACGTCAGCGACACAGTTCACAGAAGGTCAGCCTTCATTTTTCAGAACTTTTATTTGAAGAGGAGTGTGTGGGGGTGGACATGTGTATGTGTGTGTGTGTGTTAGAGAAAGTAAGCATTTCAGAGTGTGTGAGCCTCTCTAAGTGGGTCATGTGTTTTTATACAGCAGACAGAGTGCAGGAAAATGGGTTGGATATAGGACAAAGGTAGACAGTGGTCAGGCTGATCATTTCAGACAAGCCATATTTTTCCCCCTCAGTGGAAATGAGACTATTTCCAATTTGTTGAAGTAATTCATAGTTCTCTATCACAGATAGAGTGATGCCCCACAATGCTTTAGTTTCTAATTTGTCCATGACTGTCTCATAGGCAGATACTTTTAGAATACTTTACTTGGGACTGCAGCAGACTTGGCTGCTCTTGGCTATATCAGATATTTCCCGTCTCAGTTACTGCATGCCTTCAAGTGGCAGGAACTCTCTTTGAAGGAAGTGAGCACACATCCTGTTTTCATCGTGATCTTATGATAATTTCACAGAAGGAAAAAAAAACCACACTACGTTGGTGCTTTTGTTCTGGACAAACATCTGTTTGTTGTTGTTAACAAAGCCAAACAATAAAAGTTGGAATCAGGAAGTTTGCTCACTATTTCCACTGAAGGTTTCGCTCCAGCCCGTACTGAAGGCCATCAGACTGTTAGTGTGGTGCTTGCAGCAATGAAGCAGAAGCTCTCAGGAGGGTTTGAGTGGGAAAACCCAGTGTCTGTCTGAAGGCATTGACGTAAGAGATTAAAAACACCGATGGGAGGATTGGGGCTCTCAAAATGGAAAAGACTGACTCACATCAATGATGTGCATTTCTCCCACCCTTGACAGAGACAGAACCATATACGCTAATTCTCTACTATTCTAAAACTTAAAGTACCGACGTCCAGGGATAATCTGTTAATAGCTGTCTGATTTGAAAACATTTTATACCAAAGTAGTGCAGCTCCCAGATGACACACTGCAGTGATGAGTTACTGAGGTTGGCCTCAGTATCTCATAAAGCATTGAAAAGCTGCAGCCCTGAACTCTTGGTTTCGTAACAGTAAAAGCTCGATTGTCCCCTGAGAGACACCTACACAGCCCGGAGAGCAGTTCCTGTCTGGACGCGCTGACACAGCAGCACAGTATGACTTACGGCAGTTCTACAATCCATCTAATGCACCACCTCTGCCTTTCACTGCACATCAGTGTCAAATTCTTCACAAAAGGCACAACTGTATGTGTGTTTAGCAGATCTTTTTTTTTTTCCACTTGTGGTTCCCTGCCCCGGCAACATTTTACTTTAGGTTCTTTGCGCAAAACTCACACGGTTGGATCATTAGTTAGCAGAAAGGGCTGTGTGTATCCACCCAACATTTCCAGATTCTTGTCTATCTGGCAGCTGATTGGCTAACCCTCTTGTGCACAAAGCTGCTGTTATACTGGTCACACCAGGTTGCAGTAGCTGTTTTTAAGAAATTATAGGTACAACGTTGTGCAAAATGTGTATAAAAATGTCATGGTCCTGTTTGCGTGGTTCGCAATTCTATTCTGAGCCACTTTGGTTTGATATGCTGGCTCAAAAAACCCCTGAATGAGCGAAACAATGAATGAAGATTCTGTGAGATCATACAACTTTCAAGTTTCTGTGTGAGATATGAGCAAGAGAAGTGTTTTGTTTGTTTATTATGTAATGTAAATTTCAGACCAACACTTAACAAGCAAATATTTTAGTATTTAAATGCTGACCAGTGAACACTGGGAAAAACAAGGTATAATTTTTTTCTGACTAATATTTAATAGGTTTTACCACATTTTCATTGCAATGCTCTGCAAAATACAGGCTCATTTGTGTGCCTCTTGGAGTCGTTTTGATCGAACCTTCAGGAATGTTTTTATTGCAATTTAGAGTAAGTATTTTGAAAAATGCAGGCAATTTAAGTTAATTTGCCTTTTCTTCTTCAACATTTCTTCAACATGTGCACCACAATGCTAACTTTTTTGTTTAAATTATCCGTAATATCTATCTTTTCAGACAGAAGGATGCCCATCAGGTTTCTTGAGAGCCTCGCTACTAGTCACAGACAAGTTGGAGTGATAATCCATATATATTAAACCCCCAATTATTTTGCATCTTGCACAGTCTTGATATGACCTGTGTGATAAGGAACTCTCAGCCGGTTCCAGTGCCCTTGTTCTATTTGATACCAAAAGGAGACAATTCTTAAATAAAGACAGTGAAAAATAAAACTTCTCCAAACTTTGGATGACAGATACCCTCATAGGTGATGTTAGTTCTGGGTCCACTGGATATATTTTGTCCAGTGATCCTTCAGGCAAATTCCCTTGACCTCCCAGATCCTAGACAGCTCATCTAGGAAAACCTGCTTGCTGCATCATCTCTGCCGGCAAGATACCTTGTGGATGCTATGCAAGAACCCTATCTTATAGGTGTTTGGGATTTATAGATGAAACTATCATTACAGACCAGATTTGGAAGGAACACGTTGTAGGAGAGGAGCAGGGCCAGGTGGCTTCAAGAGCATATATAAATCATTTTGTGAATGCCTGAATTTCCTGTTTGAAATGATCAGTGGACAGTTGTAAAATTTTCGTTAGAATTAACAAACATCAGTAACAAGACCAGCAATTATTTCTATTTAGAATGAGCAAGAAAAAACTATCAAACCAATCATCGAAAATCAACGCCTGGTCCACAACACCCTGTGTAAAATGTTGGTAACCAACTGTTCTATTCTTCTTCTTCTTCTTTTCCTTTCGACTTTGCCCTTCAGGGGTCGCCACAGCGAATCAACCTCCTCCATCCAACCCTATTTTCTGTATCCTCCTCTCTCATACCAGCTAACTTCATATCCTCTCTCACTACTTTCATAAATCTTCCTCTCGCCCTCCTGGCTGGCAGCTCCAATCCCAGCATCCTTCGATCAGTGTATTCACTGTCCCTCTTCTGTTCATGACCGAACCATCTCCGTCTGGCTCCTCTGACCTTATCTAAAAAAATCTAACGTGCTGTCCCGCTGATAGACTCACTCCTGATCCATCCATCCCCGTCACTCCCAAAGAGAACCTCACATATATTCTGCCTAGCTGCGACTAACCTTTATTCCTCTCCTTTCCAGAGTGTACCTCCACCTCTCTAGATTTTCCTCAACCTGCTCCCTGCTCTCACTACAGATCACTATGTCATCTGCAAACATCATGGACCATGGAGATTCCTATCTAACCTCCTCTGTCAGCCTGTCTATCACCACTGCAAACAAAAAGGGACTCAAAATTGATCCCTGATGAAGTCCAACCTCCACCTTGAACATCTCTGTCACCCCTACAGCACACCCCCCCACTTTCTCACATCTTGCATATGTGGGTTACAAACTGTATTATTTCATTATTATCTCAGCAATTTGAACCAGCGGATGTGTGTAGGTGTGTGATTGATAAAGGAAACTGAATCATCGAACTATATTGCTTGTGAGTGAAAGTTACACACTGCGGGCAAACTGATATTTGTGAAGTAGTGTCACAACTATTTGCTATAAATCCTAAATGATAGAGGATATAGAGGCAGTTATATTTGTCCCCAGGCTATAGACTGCCAATAAATCCTATACAGGTGTTGTGCGAATGGGCAGTGAGTGGGAGGGGCTCTACATTCTTCAGCCATGTCTTTCTATGGTCTTCCATATGACCGACATGACCTCCGGCTGCTTGACGGACTACAATTACGAGGATCCGGCACTTTCGGCTGGGATTTTTGGGGGCAGAAAGTGAATTGAATTCATCCACGGACCTCATGAATATGCTTCTGTTGATAGAAGTTTCCAAAATGTACATGCAGTTCAGTTAATATTCCAAAATTGTCCACAGTCTTTCAACATTACAAATTGACGTGAAAAGAGAGAAGCTGTAACAATTTGACCCAACAGCAATTGCGTCAGGTGAGGTTGAATTCTCCCATCTTCAATGTATTTTTACATGAATCAGAAATTTGCGCATTCTCAAGGGAGAATCTGTAACTGTGGTCTACTTGGGAAACTCCAAACATATTAAGATGCCACTCGGTCACAGGACATCAAACACTGAAACTTTGTCTCTGGAGAGCTGCTTGTTCAAAAGGTTAAGTTAAGTTGAAAGCTCCCAGGTGACTACAATCACGGGATTGAAGGATTCCCTGATGTTTGTTTGTCAAATGATAGACTGACATTTCTGTCAAATTTACTTCAATTTCAACTCCTGTTGTTGGTTCAAATGAATAATTGTATTGTGTGTCAAGTGAAGTGAGCTGGATTCCTTCTTCATCCCAGAGGGAGCATGTCACCTCTGTCTATGGGTTTTTGCTGGTCTAATATGTTGCAAATTCAAAAATGGGTGTCAGACATAAATGTGGACATTATGTACTATATATTGCTTTATTTCGAAATATCTCTGTTTCCTGCCTCACTTCCTTATTTTCTAATGCCTTTGGTGGAAATCAGTGCCACTGGTCAGAAGGGACTCCAAAGCAGATTTACCCAGGCTGAGGGGGGTCACAGAGCTTACCTGGAAAAGCCAGTGGTGGGGCAATTCAGTCAGGGCTGACGTCAACGGCCAAATCCCCTCGAACATATAAAAGTCGTCTGAGTTCAAAAGAAGTGAAAAGGCAACGTTTTAAATCCAGATAACGTGTGAAAACAGACAGGCATCAAATCATTCAATCAGTTAATCATTACCCGCAACCATTACCTGTTAGCTCCCCATCTCCCAATGAGGAGCAGACTGGCAGACGATTGACAGGAATTGGGAGGCCATGAGGAGCTGCTGCACATACAGTAAGGTGCTTCCAAATCCTGATTTCTGATTTGATTCGATCTCTCTGGCGTTAAGGGATTATTATTAAATTTCTCTTTCCAAAACATCTTAACCAGTTGCCAAGTCAACTTTGTTGGCCTCCTCTCTGTTTAAGTAGACCGAGGAGGGAGGAGACCAGACGGAGGCAGAACATGAGAGGAATGGAAAAAAGCCTTGAAACAGCCAGGTTCTTTGAGCGCATATTACAGCATTTAGATTACTAATCACATAATAAACGGAAATAAACATTTCTCAACTAATTAAGAACAAACATCTTATTCACTGCGTTAAAATCGGGCACAATTTTAAACCAAAAAATTGACAACGACCTCAGAACGGGGACAGACAATGCAGAAATACAGCGTTATGTGTCGTGGAAAAAAAGAGAAAGAGAAAAGGCGTTTTTGGAGAGCGACACACCATGACCCTTGGCCCCTGTACATAATGTGCACAAATAACCTTCAGACTTTGAACCTAAGGGTCCAGTATCAGATCAAACAGCCGCAATTTCCTCAGTGTGTTTCACTTTTTTTCTGTCAAATTCTCTATTCCAGTCGAAATTTTCTTTTGCATCTCTATCACTTAAAAACAGCTATAAAAAATGACTTGTTTTCATATGTTTACTGTCTGCTGCCTTACACTCTGATCATGGGAGTGAAGAAATATAAGAGGAGATAAGTGAAATAGGGTTCACGAGCTATAGTTTCCTGGAATTTGGTTTTAATTCATACACTTTGACAGGGGGATGACTCAAAATGAGAAAATGAAAACCAGGACGCTTTCATCTTCTTCGGTCAATTCCTTCTCCCACCTCACGGCATCATAGAAACCCTGTGATTCCTAACAATTCCCCCCATTGTGTTGAAATTCCTGTCGGCTAAAGAGGTATTTCCTCTTTCAAGTTCAAAAACCTGGAAACAACATGAAACATTTAAGAAAAAATTGGTTCCGATTGATCAGATTTTTTCTGCTGCTTAAAGCAGAATGCTTCATAGCTTAAATGTTTTAACAGGGACTTTTAACCTGAAATTTAAAAAAAGTTGCATTGCAAAAGATACACAGTCTAAGCATTGAGCTTATTTTCTGGTGAATTAAATGTATTTAAATTAAACTCCAATAGATGTCTTTTTACATTTCCTTTTGTCGTATGCTGTATGACAGTCAGGAGGATTATCCTCCCTCAGATTTAAGATTTTAGAGATTTCCATCTTCTCTGTAGAGTGAACAATTTTGTTTCTTTTCCAACCTGTAATGTTTCATGGCCCAGTATCACTCTACAGGTCTGAGCTATTTTCATGCCTCTTAATTGATCTCAGAGTCGATCCAGTAGCTATGATAACAGCTCAGAGCTTGAACAGTTTGTAGCACTGACGCAAATGTAACACTTCCAGGCAAAGGGTCGTGATTGCAGGCGCCACAACCTATTGACTTCAGGCCTGTGTGTTAGATAATGGTTGCCGGGAGGCAAGGCAGGCTGTTACTGACACAGGCACCATGGGATGCCTGTGTTTCTCTGTGTGACATACCGAAGGCGAAACCTGTTGACAACCTTCCTCTGTCGTGGCCTGTAGGTGTGTACTGGCTCGGAAAATGACAGAGTGAAATTTGTACCACTTAGAAAGAGATGTGTCATCCTCACCATGGTGTGTGTTGCATGTGTGCGCCATTGTCAAGCAAGTGTTAATGGTCTTTTATATCATGTGGATTTGCATCTATAAAGTGATTTCAAAAACAAATTCCTGGTCCAAGGCAATTCTAACCAAACCAAATGGAGTCCGACGTTACCATTAATATACAGTTTCAAGATAGTGGCACTTAACTTGAGAAATTCGGTTTGATACTATTCTATGCTCCCATCCTGTAAATTTTAGTGACAAAAATAAAGGATTTCCTAATCATTGTCAGTGCTTATTTTTCATCTGAAACATAAAAAAAAAAAAAATGTAATACCCTATTTGTTAAATGTTTCCAAATCAGGTGGCTTGATGGTGGAAAGACAGGCCCAGCAAAGTATTGCCACATTCATGTGATAAAAAATGTATAGGTTTTAATGTTACCTAGTTTATGTGAAAGGCAGAGCCACCCATTGTAAACTGGTGAAACATGCGGCTTGGAACCCTGGGGCAATTAGGATGTGCCAAAGAGCCAACAAACTTTTGGCTTAAGGTGTGTCTCAAAATGTGGAAACAATGGTTGTTAAATGGGCCATTTCACACAAGTGAACATTAGACTCGCCATGTTGCCACCTAACCAGGAGGTGTCTGAACACAGATTTGACCTCTGTGAATATTTGTGAATACATTTTGACAGGCTAGCCTCCTTAGAATTTCCTACTTGGGCTGACAGTAAAAACAGGTTTGTATGCATACTGATACTGATAATTAATACATTGGTGGAGATATGTTCAAAGATAGAGGTGTGTGCATATGTGTGCTTGATCTGTGGCTTTGACTCTCCCCATGCATAGGGGTAGGGCTGGGGGTTTCCCATTGTGTTGTGTGTAGATGAAGACATGGGAAAAGACGCAATATAGATCAGATTGGAACATAAAAAGAAAATGTTTTAATGTGAGAAAACTGATGATTTCCCCAAATCAGATGAGAGAAGCTTTCATCAATTATATAAACTACACTGATCAAAAACACTGTTCAAACAATATATTTTCCTGTACTGAATAACTCAAAGACCTGTGAACTTAAGACTTCCTGCTGTCAGTATTTATGAAAAAACAAGCCTGGCACAGTCATTTTAGAATGTATACTATAGCTTCATCTGGAGTTGAAAGGTCACTTTAACAGCAGAATTACCCCTTTTCCTAAATGTGTTTGCAAAATACAATCTTGCAGTTGACTCTTAAATCCAGAAAATTACATTTATAATAAACGCAGCCATAAACCATATACTTGATTAAACAAAAGTGAAATGCTCCTTCCGCAAAAATGACAAGATTTGCCAGTATTGCAACTTTGCGATAAAATATCTGTTAAATTCAATCCAAGTAAGAAAGTTTTCCTGCCTTTTAGTTTTTTTTAATAATCACTTATCAAGAAACATTCAATATTTCAGTATGTCAATTGAGCGTCTTGTCTATCTTCTCAATTCGACAATTTGTGATGGAGTATATGACAGAACTAACTCAATAATCAACATCTCCAATTCAAAGGCCAGAAAAATAAACCTGAAATGAGGAGCTCAGAGTACCAACACGTACTTCATACTTTCCAAGCACACATGCTGTGACAGGTGTGTTGAAGAAACTCAGGTTCATCCAAACTGACTGCTTCAATCACCTACTCCATGAAAACATTACATTATATACTTCAATGCATAAAATTTATGAACAATCTCTAGATCCATAAATATAACATTACTATATTCCTTGACATATTTGGCCAGAATGAGTATTTCCATGATGAAAATTAATTTGACAAAGGAGTCGGAGATGATAGTCATTTTGGATGATGAGCGTTTGTGTGTCGCCTTGGTAAGCATGTCCACATGTACATGGATGGATTTCATGAAAAACATACATTTTAACCATTAAGACTGTTTTATAAAGAATTTTTTACTATCAACAATTTTAAGGTGAAGAAATGATTACACAATTGTTATAACAAGGTCTTAACAAACAGCACCAAACTGTAAATGTCTCAAATCTTTCCAGTTCTTCTGGTCTTCTACACAGAACCAGTAATTACACAACAGCTGTAGCTGCTTTGCATGTATTTTGGATATTATTTTGTGAAATTTTGCATTTTAGCATTTGAATGATTTGCAGTTTCATTTTAAAGTAAAAAAAAAAATTCTGTTATATATCAGACTGCATCACATCAGTTTCCTCTCTATGGGGAGCGGGGAACTTTAATTTAGGTATAAAAGTAAGGGGCATGTTGCTCCAGAAAGAGATCGGAAGTTTTCGCTTGTTCTGGCAAGAGAGTTTGAAGAATGCCTCCATGCTTAAACACAGAGATTCACAAACTTCAAACTCAAAACACGTATGTGTCTGTAATTGTGATCATTTCAGATAAATAAAACGTACTACTCTCCTGTATTTGGACAATTTAGATCCCGCTGTCTTGAGTCTTTTGGAACAACAAGGTGTGTGTCATATGTGACTTTAGCAAAATGGTCAAAAATCCACTAGCATCAGCATATATGTTGTAAGAGTCACACATCAGACGCATTATTTGTAAAAACGCAGCATTTAATGGAGTGAAAATCACTTCAGAAATCAAGACAAAGTTCCTCAACACTGTCACAGCTTTATAATTCAGTACCTTTGAATTTGTCCTAGAGCAGATCAGGGAGGGTACAAACTTTAAAAAATTATGGAGATACTTGATGATGCTGGAATGGAAGGACAAGTAGTTGCAGTTTTGTGGTTCAGAATCGGCCTGAACGCTCTCTGTCTCTGGAGCGACGTCGCTCATGGTCACGACCGCCTCCTCGACCTCTGTCCCGGGAACGAGATCGTCTCTCTCGAGAACGTGAACGAGTCCTGTGACGGCTGACAGAGAGAGGGGTAGCGGTTGTGATTGGCTGCATTGCACTCCACCAAATAAACTCTTCAAGTTCCAACTTGCTTGAAAAAGATCAGCTTTTTTCAAGATGAAATGCCAACTACTGAGATATGTTTGCCAAAGTGCTTTATGTTTAAGTCAAAGTATACCCTTTCTTCCGCCGTCCGTAGAGCTCTCTCCTCAGCTCACGTGAGATGGGCTTCAGGTGCATGAAGTTGCAGAAGCCGCCCCGAGTGCATTCCCTTCAGAGAGATGACAACTTACATATACAGCATGAAAATAAAGTGAAGCAGGAGCCCTGACCCTTTTCTAAGCTTGACCCATTCTAAGTAACCAGGTCAAAATACAGGGAATTGGAAGCATTTTTTTTGTATCACATAAATCGTCTGTCTATATCTTTGGTAGCTGTCTAAAATTTATGGTTGGTCCTTGCATTCAATTTGACGAAGCTTCTTATTTTTGTTTTTAAACATTTTTTTAAGACAATACTATTTCCTCTCACTTAGCACTCACCCCATTTCATATTGGCGACAGCATGCTTCTCTAAAGTCTGTGACCGGAGACAGTTCAGCGTGGATGGGCTGTCCGTTAAACCACCGGTTATTCAGGTCTATCACAGCCTTCTCTGCATCTTCCTCATTACGGAACTAAAGAAAGGAATAAAGAGACAAACTATACTTAAAGAAAAGACTCTGTATCAATACACTGACAGAACTCGAGGTTTTAAGCACATATGTAAAACAATGGCTGAAACAACACCAACACCAACACTTACAAACTGCTGTGCAGCAGTATTTTAGTCTCCTGCCTTTATCTATTTGTGTTCTTCTGTTTTTGTCTTTGTTTTTATAGCTTTGGATTTCTAATATAGAATATTTACTTAACTTTTGAACTTTTGTTTTAATCGTAAGGACCTAACCGGGAACATTACAAATGAGCCATGGCTAAGGGTTTAAAACCAGTATGCATTGCATCTGTTTTGTATATTATAATGGAATAAGGTTTAATGCATTTGTTCCTGTTCAATAAAAGTGGAAATAAAATACAAACCACAGCTGAATTTTGTTAAATTCAATACTGACCTTGACATACACATTTCCCACAAGGTGATCCCCGAGGTTGTCACATACATTCATTTCCTCCACTTCACCGTACTTTTCTTCCATCTCTGTGAAGACTTCCTAAAAGGATGGCAGAAAAAAAATTAAGCAAGAACAGAGGTGCTATGCAGAATATGAGATATGACTGTCAGGAGCAAATAACAGTTATACATTATTTTGTTGTTGGTTTTTTAAATTCAACATGGCCTCTCTTGAAAATGTTAAGATTTAAACCACAAATTGAATTGTGAGACAACAAAACCATTTACGTTATCTGAATGTCAGAAACATACTAAAGATAGTGGGAAAGTGTGGTCATGTATTGCATGAAACATACACACTACAAAAGACATTGGAGAGAATGCAGGAGTTACCTCAAAGAACTCATCATAATGCTCTTGCATCTCCATGTCACTGATGGCACCTAGTGGTTATAAAGAGAATTCTTACCAGAAAATAAAAATGAAAGCAAACATGGTCATAATTCATTCACTTGCTCATCCAAAGTGTCTGTATGTTGAACACCAACTGAAGAACACTTCCAATCCCAAATGTGTGGGTCAGTGTGTGACATGAACAGCAAATCTCCATTGAAGAGAAGAAGTAACATATGACAATTAGTAGTACAGTAAATAGAAAATATACAAAACCATGTGACATGGACAATATGTATAACTGATTTAGCAGTGGACATGATACATTTTGCATTATAAACTACTCCATGATCAATACAGATGCCTGCCAGAGAGATAAGCCTGTAGTTTGACATGATGATGAAGATGTAGAATCTATTGCTGTAAGGAAATTCTGAATGCTGATCAAGAAGAGACTTACAGGTCAAACCATCAGCAGACTGAGCACTGTTCTGAGGATTCCGGTAAATGTTCAGGAGGGTAATAGTCTGAAAAAGTAAGTACACATTTGAGAGATTATTCTAACCCTGTCTGTGTTTGTAGTTGATAACCTATGATGAGTCATTGAAACTATTCAATTAAGAAATGATTCTCTTATTTTGATTCACAACTTCAGATGTCAGCTGCAACTGCACACAAACTGATGATCTCAAAAGTAAAATATATTCTGTTCTGACAAATCAAAGATCTAATATTTAAAACGATAGGATTGATGATAATCAAATCTCCACCAGGCTGTTTTATGATCATCAGAAGGGTTTCATAAGCCATCGTAACAATCTCTCCATCTCTCATTCTGTTTGAATATGAAACAGTCACAAAACTCAAGACTTACCAACTTCTAATAACTTAATTTTATTCTGTTCAAAGTCTTAGCCATATTCATGCATTGGTTTTGACAACTGACGTTATTCTATTCAGCCACTATATTCATTTAGACTGGTGTGAGCTCAGTTTTAAGTGGCTGAAAGTGGAATGCTTTTGTATGCATATCACTTGCATCATAACAAATGCACTTGTTTATGTCTAAGCTCCATCAGAAAGATACAAAGATGAGCTGCTGGGAGTGGAAAACTGCAAAGGAACAGTTCGTAGTGAGGCTTCAAAGGTGGTATTACTTGGAGCACGGAGAAAGTAAACCTCCTTCTTCTTGCCTTTCAAATAAAGTTAGCAATCTTTTAAACTGATGAGAACATCAAAGTTTATTCTGCTGGAAATTAACATAAAATTGTTGTGATTTTTCAAGCAACAACAGCCAAACAAACAAAAAGAAAGCGATGCGCTAGCCATTTCAGTGACAGCAGTACTACTTCAAAAACAAAATTAAAATCTCTGTAAGAATTATTCTACATTCTTGTCTATGGTGGAGTTGGTAGACCAGGCATCCTTAAAATCAGAAGGTTCGATCTCTGGCTCCTCCTTTCTGCATGCCGTACTGTCCTTTGGCAAGACACCTAACCCCCAGTTGCTCCCAATGGTCTGGTTAGCACTTTGCATGGCAGCTCTACCACTATTGGTGTGTGAGTGAATAGGTGAATGTAATCGCATGAAAAGTGCTTTGAAACCACAAGGTGTGTACATACTCAGTAAGACAAGACCATTTATGAGTTTGAGATAAAAAATGTTGTAGCAATTGCCTTTGCAGCCGTTTCTTGTCGTAATGACCTTGAAGTATTAACCATTCTGTTCTCAAATACTGCATTCCTTCATCCGTGTATAGTTATAAATTCTCAAGTTGTTTAGGGATAAATAAATGATCTTACCTGGCTGAATGTTGGCTTATTGTGTAATCTAGAGCAGCGATCTCCATGTCGACAGGCACCGATTTTAAAGTAAAAAGAGCAGTTAACTCTGGAGGGGAGAAACAATAAACATGGTAGGGAAAAAAAATGGAATTAGGATTGATAGTACCATGTTTGAAAGAAAAAAGGAGATAAAAATGTTACAATCATCTCAACTCCAAATCTATGTAGACAATGAATTATAAAAAGCATAGGTTTTTGATACATATTTACCATGGCAGGTTTAACTGCTCTGAATCATAGGACCTGGGAGTTTAGTCTCCTTCAAGTCCACTTTGTAAAAGTCTGACAAGCAACGACTCTACGGTATATTTTCTCCTCACATATCCAAGGACCATGACAAAGGGCTCTTGGGCAAGGCACTGTGTATGCCAGGATTAAACCCGCACCATGTCTTTCATACCAATATCACAGAACAGAAAAATAAACCTCACAGAGTATTTATTAAACCACAT
The DNA here is from genome assembly GCA_901007705.1 of Fistularia tabacaria. Taxonomy (NCBI): domain Eukaryota; kingdom Metazoa; phylum Chordata; class Actinopteri; order Syngnathiformes; family Fistulariidae; genus Fistularia; species Fistularia tabacaria. The sequence continues at coordinate 61,054 of CAAKHD010010393.1, forward strand.
CCAAATATGTATGGGTGTGATCCTGTCCATGAACAGAAGGATATAGATATGAGTCCAGAGATCCACTCATGCTAAAATGTCCATGAAAATTTACACTTAGTACTAAATGCTTTAGTCAACTCTAAGGAAACTTTACAGAATTAAGGAAATAGTCTTAAACTTAATTTATTAATTTGACTGTAGATGCTGTGGTTATTTCTAATTTGAGTTAGACCTATACATAGGGTGTTTTTTGTCACGGTCATTGTAATAGGACAGAGAGGGTGTTTACGTTTGGCAAATTTGCGATTATACGCCCGATAAAAACTTATACGACGTCACTCATTACTTCTTTAGGTAGCATTACTTTCAAGATTTTATGCGGGGTTTCGAATACTCTTAATCATTATTACTTCAAATTTTGTCAAACAAAGCATCATATGGGCGGAGAAGGTTTGAGATTTCTAGCCTTTCATTGAAACTCGCCTATCGCGGTGCAAAAAAAAAACACATGGTGAGTTGATTTAAGGATTCAATAAGTAACCCCGACGTAACATATTTGAGGCACGGAATTCGACATGAAGAGAGTAAGTGCTAACCGTTGTTACATTCGGCACACGGATGGTTTAAATCATGCACGCCTTAGCGACGCGCTGCTTTCCCGTGGTTAGCTTGTTACCTAGCAATAGCATAGCACTAGCATAGCATTAGCATTAGCCGTTCGAGCTTTTATAGCTTCTCCCGGCGTGTAAATAACGCGCATTCGTACTTTAAGCGGTGGGTGATCTTGTGTTTTTGATAAACTGTTGAACTTAACAGCTGAAACACTCTCAATGAAATGTAAGCTACTTACTTGTCTTTTTCTGTCCCAAAAATGGATGCAAGGTACTCTGCCATCTTTAGATGACCCGTAGTCAACTCTGCAACAGCAACAGACCCCCGTCCCGATTTTTCATAATAAAAGCGTAACCGCCATAAAATTTGAATCTCCCCTAAACTTCGTTGAGTTTGACAGATATGATCAAATATGATCTTAAGAATTGGACTTAAACGAATTCGGTTGGATAGATTTTTTTTACTTCACTCTAAACTTGGATTTATTGAAATGTTCATTTTTAAACGTCTACATTTGTACAAAGAGCAGTACTTTTAATGTAATAAATAATTAAAAATGGCCATATGCCGCACACTGGGTCTGTGGAATTAATAGAAAAAAAAAATACAATTTTGACGGGACCTGGCAAAGTGACTCATTTTAAAAGCTTCTCGGGACGTAAGCAAAAAATGTTGCTTGGCGTGAATACTCTTAATTTGTGACCGTTAATGAAACAGAAAGCTAGGTTTGTATGAACATGTTCTAGTATAGACGTATTTAAATACAATTACATTAATCTAAACCTACGTACACATTTTATTTCGAAAGCAAAACATTCTAACAGGAAAATGTTCCAAATTGAATAACGTTTCCGGCTTGTGAATGCTTTTCAAAACAAGAGTTTCTCCTTTATCGTAACACAGCCATGTGCAACTCACTAACATCTGACTGAATTTGAAGCGAAGATTTTAAAAGATATGAATCTTTGTGCCGAAATTGGAGGGGGAAAAAAATTAAGGATGAACATTAAAATACAACTAAAACTGCATTTTTTTCAATTACAGGTGAATAAATTGCGCAGAGTCCAGCATTGAGAATAACCTGTATGTATCCACTCAAAGTTTGAGAAAGGGCGTTGCACTGAAAGGTACACGGATTAGCACTGGAGTTTTTACCTTTAAAAGGGCAGCAAGTATGATGGTGTGAATAGCAGTTTGTGGGAGCAGTGAAACTGAAAATGCATCAAGGGATTGAACATGCTTTAATGAATCACAAACATCAATTGCAGTCTCAGACAGTGTTCTGTTGGAAACAGAAGCCTCGTATTCAGATAATTGTATTTCGTAACTTCAATAACTCTGTGAGTGACAGACAAGCAAATTGAAACAGAAACAGTCCAGAGAGTATCACAGTGGATCATTTACAAAACGACACTTCTTTTATTTCTCCAGAGGCGTGTTCTTTTCCTCCACATGTAGAAATTTGACGATTCAGAACTTTCAGAAGTCAGTTTATCGCTGGTCATTAGAAAATGGTCCTCTTGTTACTATTGAGGGTTTGGGTCACTTCAAAACTTGCGACTTTTTTAACATCAACAGATAAACATTACATGACCTTTATCAAACACACTGAAGGTGCTGAGTTTATTTTTGGATTATAGTTTGGAATGATTCATGGAATAATTTAATTTCTGCAATGATTACGAACCATTCATGCTCAGTATATGCTTTAAGTCTAGTAGTATCACCATAATAGACCCAGCTTGTATTTGACCGGATTTCTTCACCAGGGAACAGTTTAACAGAAATACTTGTAACAAAAAAATACAATCACTAACAGTGATCGTAGAGAGAACCAATAACAAGAGAGAACCTGTATGTTGCCGGAATTTGGAGATTTGAATTAAATTAACTAAAGACATCTATGATGAATGGGTTATTAAAATGGATGATAACCAAGTTATTTGTAGGGCTGCCCTTTTGTACACCATGCCGATGAACAGATTGTAAGATGTCTCGACAGAATAATAAAAAAACAGGTACCAATGTATATTAAAAGTCAAGAGGACACTTGTAGGCACACTTGTATTTTCAAAGTTTAGGGTAAGTTCAGTATTGCCAGTTAGTCCCCGCCCTCCTCAGTGGGTCTGTAGTTCACAAAAACTTGCATGATTCACCTCGACTGAGTGTGAATTTTGACTGCTTATCTACTACAGTTAAACCTATTTCGGGGTCTATCCAGGCTTAAAGTTTAACAGGTATGGACGTCTAGGAAACCGCTATATTTGTCTGACGGAAGTGCATTCAAATGCAGTAATCTGGTGGTTACGTTTTGTAGTGCTTGGACTCTTCCCGCTATTTTGTTGTTCGCTAGCTAACGTGGCTAACGTTAGCTGTTGTTGACTTCTAGTTAGCTTTATGTAGGAGGCCGCCTATACTATTACCACGGATACAATGCCAACTTCAAACAATGCTAATATCAGATGGCTACTGGGATAAGCAGATAAATACAAGCATTGGCTATTATATTAACACAAACTCGTATACAAATTAGCAGAGTTGCTAACGAAGAGGCTGGTCGATGCCACAGCGCTGGCTCGCTCTCAAGTCACAAACAGTACGTATACATCCAAGAACGTAAAATATCGCGAATAAGTCCATACTTCTCCTTGCGTCCAAAGGCTTTGTGTATCGTTTGGTGTTTCGGAGTGTTTGCAGCATCGGGATCGCCGCGCAGTGTCAATTTTTTTTCCACCCAAACTCGTGTCGTATTTGCCTGCTCTCGGAAGTCTATCAACGCAGTAAACCTTAGCCAGGATTTCCGGCTCCTTTCCATTTGCCCTATGCTGTTTTGTTTCCGTTTATTCTATTTCCGTTTTAAAAGTTTTCAACGTCCTGAGCCGAAGTGCGATTGAACACTTATATGTTGAAGTTACAAACATCAAATCGTATTTCGGGGAATTTGACGATTATCTAAAATGCTGAGTCCTGCCGTTGAACACCGAGGTGCCTCGCCCCGCGCTGTAAACGTTTGCAAAATTTTGGCTAACTTTGCTCACTGCCGACCAGTTGTAACGGGCGATCCGGCGGCTAAGTCTCAATAGTTAACGCGTTTTGCACGGCTTTTAAATATTGTTGGGACATATTTAGTCACTGTTTATTTGGTAACTAGTGGCCTGGCGCCTGGCCTTTACACGTCAAAGCCTCGCCCTCGAGTTGGCTAACGTTAGCAGCCAGCGAACTGTCCCACGCGACCAACGAGAAGTCGAGGCTGAGAGGCCTCCATAACAAACCACCTCTCCACTGTCGCACCCCGATCACTTCCCCCTGTAAACTTTCTAACCCCAGAAAAAAAAAAAAAAACGAATTCCCCGTTACTGATATGATCCTACTCAGTTATACTTGCTTAGACTTCGAGTTACAAAACTTAAGCATTAACTTTGCATGTTCCTGATACATTGTTAAAGTGGTTTGCTAAGGGCTTGTCTTCTTACTGCATGTATGCAGTATATAGATGCTTCGTATCAGTGAAGCACCGTCAATAAGTTTATTAAATAAAATGGTTTAACGTTGACCAGAAAATGGGATGAAAGTTTACCCCAGATTTGATTAACTCATTATTACAGGTTCTCGTGTGGAATTTATTCTAAAAGTTTAAATTTTTATGTTGTTGGATGGCAAATTTAAATTACATTTCCCCACCGTAATCTGTTGTGTAGACCATAGTGTGAACTGATGATTTGGTAGTCTTGTATTCCATATAAAATACAAAATTTAAGCAATAGTAATTGGTATAACCGGCGTACTCGTTCTACTATATTGTTTCATTTTATGACCAAATAAAAGTGTCTGATTTAAACAGAATGCTATTTTGATGGCTGTCTATAAACAGATTGAATTCTGTTGTCAAAAAATTCCCACAACAGCGGTACTGTGCTTGCCTACAGCAAACTCTTAAGCATAATGCTACTCTAGAGTATGAACTGATCTAGCATTTGGAATAGTGTTTTCTAGATTTCTGTCCCATATTCCTGTTAACCCATTTCAAAGAAACTGTAACACCGTGATTACGTTATTACCTTATTGAGGGAAAAGATGCTGGCATAAGGGAAGGCCACTTTTGCACAGATGCCCCCCCACTCTTGAAAGCCCCTCAATTATGACCATTTTCAGTACTGCTGTTGATGTAACAAGATAGCACATAAAAAGCCAGCCCGACATGTGAGTTTATACAACATGCCAGCATCTCACAACAAGGACGTGACATGTAAACACAGTATCCTCGAGCACAGCAGTACCAGCTGTCCCCTCTAACGCAGAAGTCATTTTATGACTGACGTCTTCAGCTGCAGGTTCTGGGGGAACATTGTTCTGTTAGACACAGCAAACTGATGGAACAAAACTAATGCAACCAAGGCTTATGGTTTTTGTATCACCAATATTAACTCGATGATTAAAAAAAATAAAAATTAAACGTCCTTCCCATGACAGTCAATATGTTGTCAATTTGTAAATGATCTTGCTAAATTTAACCATTCATTTAAACCAAAGGAGCATTAACTTCTGCTGAAGCTTTTTACCCTACCTGTTTGCTTGCACACTCCTGATGTGTGAAACTGATCAGTTTTTGTAATCAGCCTAAAGTAACAGACAATGCTTCAAAATTGACTGATCATCACATTTAATTGAGTAACCTTTGAAGCGATTTTTTTATTTTAGTAGTAGACTTTTGTTGCAATGTGTGTAAAAAAAAAAAAAGAAAAAAGTGTGGCAAGTGATTTACAGAATGTGTTTTGATTTTCTTGTATGTTTAATACAGTAGGAGAAAGGTCTCTTTTTGGAATAATTTCCAGTAAAATAATCAAAGTTAATCACCTCTTTTGTCATCCTCCTATAGCTCGACTCCTTTTAAAAAAAAACAATGTCAAAAGGTGACCAAGAAGAGATGATAGAAATTGAGATTGATGAACGGGAGAAACAGGGCTGTCTCGAGGAAGGGTGAGTAAAGATCAACTTGAATATAGTAGTCTTCAACTTGCGTCTATTACACATTTACAACTTCGGCCATTTTCTTCTGTTATTCCTAGTGCTGAAGAGCAAACCATCACAGCGTCAGATTTGATCCAGCAAGACATCGACATCAATGAGCCAGTCGGCAATTTGAAGAAGCTTTTGGAGCCTCGTATCCAACTCTCACTGGATGCTTATGACATATGCTTGCAGGACATCCAGGTAGCTGTCTATATATGTAAAGATTTATCATTGATAGTATTTAGTGTGTATGTATGTGTGTGTGTTTGTGTATGTGTATGTATTTATATAAGTTTGCACAAATAAATCAGAATCTTAAGTGCATATTGTGGGTTCAGTGGGTATAAATTTTGTCCTTAAATCAGCTCAACTGTCGTGTTCTTCATTTCAGTTGCATCCTGACCACAGCCTCTTTGAACAGGGAGTAAAAACAGACGGCACAGTGCAGCTGAGTTTGCAAATCATAACCAAACCAGGTGCTAATTTGACTAGAAAGCTTTAAAATCGCAAATTTTGAAATTACTGCTGTTATTTCAGATATGAATTCCTGCTGTTGTTTTAGGAATGCAAATGGAACATTAGCACTTCAACTGACTTCTTAACGATCTTCTGGTTGTCTTCAGGTGAAGAGAAGCTGAATATTTTAGAGATTGTAAAGCCAGTGGAAACCGTAGAGGTGGTGATTGATCCAGATGCAGCTGGTGAGGAGAATGCTCTCGTGGAGGAGGGACAACTTATCGCTGTTGAACGATCTGCCTTGTCAGATGAAACCTCCGAGCAAGTCACACGCTGGGCTGCAGCACTAGAAGGCTACCGCAAAGAGCAGGTCCGCCTTGGCATACCATATGGTGAGGATGAACCTTATAAAGATACCTTACTCATGTTGCCAGCACATGGGGTCTGTTAGTAATTACATGAGGTTTGCCTCTCTTCTCAGATCCCATCCTCTGGACAGCTGACCAGGTAATCCACTGGGCAGTGTGGGTGATGAAAGAATTTAATATAGATGAGATGGAAATAGGTAGCATTCACATCCCAGGTCGAGAGCTCTGCTCTTATAGCCAGGAAGAGTTCCTGCAGAAGGTACCCAATGGAGAGATTCTTTGGAGTCACCTTGAACTCCTACGTAAATGTAAGTTTGAGATGTTTTTGATCAGTATGCTCAGTTTTGATGGTGGAAAGTGTAACTTAAAGGGCCATTAACAAATAATTTTTTACATTTATCTTAGATGTTTTGGCAAGCCAGGACCAGTCTGGAGGGGATGCAACTGTCACTATTGATCAACGTAAGTATAAGACAGAGGAAATTCAGTTTTTTTAAGACAGCTGGTGCATAGAATAGAAGAATAGATAGAAGTTAAAGGTGACTAATACATCAACATATATACCAACCATTGTAAACTAATTTGACCTAAACTTCAAGTAACATAGCTAAACACAAAGCACTGAATATTTTCTCAATCAACTATGACCTTTGTATGTTTGTCTCTAGCTGTACAAATTATTCCGGCTCAAGTCAGCACACCCACTGCCATTAAAGTATTGAAGCAGAATCGTGGCCCCAGAACCCCTCGTATTTCTGGAGAGGAGCGCAGTTCTCCCGGCAACCGTACAGGTGGGCATCCCTACACATAAGGATTCATTATTCTTTTGTAAATTTAATGATTTCACCTAAGTGCCTCTGCAAATGCACCACTTAGAAAGTCTGAAATATCTGAAAAACATCTGGGGAAGGGCTTTTTGCGTAGTTATGTGTAAGTAAATTTGTGTTTAGTACTTGATATAGATAATTATGAAGTGATTTTTTTTTGGGGGGGGGGCAGAGCTGAACTCCCTGTCTCTCAAATTAATTGTCAACCGAATAAGATATGATAATACTTTATTGATCCCCATAGGGGAAGTTCATAATCAGGACAAGCGTCTGATTGCTCTATTCTCAGGTTATGCTGCGTTTTTATTTTTTCTCTGTGGTGAATTTGACAGTTGAAGCACAGGCTTTGATTACTAGTTCTTAGCGATATAGCTCCCTGGGTGGCGTTTGTATTGTTTATTGATTGTAAATGAATTCATTTTTTAAAAAGGATTGAAAGTGTACTTTGTATAACCAGTAATGACACATTTCTCTGTATGATATGTGATGGATGCCAGGCAACAATGGTCAGATCCAGTTGTGGCAGTTCCTGCTGGAGCTGCTAACAGACAAAGATGCACGAGACTGCATCTCATGGGTCGGTGAGGAGGGAGAGTTCAAACTCAACCAGCCTGAGCTTGTGGCTCAAAAATGGGGACAGCGCAAGAACAAGCCCACTATGAACTATGAGAAACTCAGCAGAGCCCTCAGGTTTGTTTATTCTGTGTTCGAACATACTGTATGGATTAGAGCTGATCAATCTTGTGCTTATTTTCTCACTCAAGGAGGGGAACATTTTACCACTAATCATTAATTGTGTAGTCCCTAATTCATCAACCTAATATGTTGTCCTGTGTAGTAGGACTGGGTCACTGTTCCCATGTGCTCTATGCATCTACTATGTGTCCTGGTAAAGATAGTGTCACTGTTCCTTTAGCTTTTCAGTGTTTTTGTGCAGTCCTCTGCCAAGATTGGCGGTAAAGACAATCAATGGATAGATAATTGAATGGTCTGTTATGATGTGCAAATATTTTTGATTCAGATTCTATCATTCTCTTTTAGGTATTACTACGATGGAGACATGATAAGCAAAGTGCAAGGCAAGCGATTTGTCTACAAATTTGTGTGTGACCTGAGGACTCTGATCGGCTACAGTGCCGCTGAGCTGAACAGCCTGGTGACTGAATGTGAACAGAAGAAACTGGCTCGCATTCAGATGCATGGCATCGCTCAGCCCATCACTACAGTGACACTGGCCACCACTACACTCGATAAGGACAGTTGAAGGAGGTCACACTGCAGAACTTTGCATTTGCCATGGCCAACGCTTACTCACCACTGATGGTTGGAAATCAAATCTACTTCCTTCTGCCCAACACAGCTGTGTGTTCTGATCTGGGTTTAAGTAGATAGTCAACTTTATCATCTTTACAGTTTGATTCAAGTTTGACTTTGGCAGGTTATGTTTTTTTAAGCTTTTGAAACTTACCAGGATCAGAAGGATGTATTCAGGATGAGGAGCAAAGGTCTATATGATTACTGAGAGATGCCATTGTTGTGTGCATGTGTCTGAATGCAATGTGACTGAAAATCCTGTTGAGGAGTTTGTGTAATGTCTTGTCCATAGATACAATTTCCACTGTATATACTGATCATTTTTGATAGACACAAGGGCAAGTGTATTTTCATATTTTCCATTTATAGACCCATTTTGTATTTTATGTTTTTTTCCCTGAATTGTTGGACACTTTTTGTCCAGCAGGGGAAATAAAGTGGCAAGCAGTTTTCTTAATGTGTGGTACAATTTAGTCAATTACATTTTAAGGTATTTAATGACAACAATTTTCAAGAGTTAGAATGACAAGAAAGCCAGGAGATTAAGTACATTCGAGGTTTTATTCATGGTATAGTGAGTGTAGAAAGCTTTTACTCTAAGCAAATGGTTCATTTAACTATACAGATGAATGACTGAATCATGAGGGGTTTGACAATAGCCTCCAAAGACACCCAAATTGTCTTACATTTTAAATGTTCCCCTGATTAAGAGCTTTAGATCAATATCTACATATGTGGATCAAGGCTGGAGGGTGATATGTGTTGTATATCTATGGTATAAATTCATGTCACATTCATGTAAACTGGATGTGGCCTTAATTTCATGAAAGGAGAGGGATATGTTTCTATGCTGATGATGTAAGACGTGATCACCACAGTGATGACAGGATGGGAGCTCTTCACCTCTTTCATGAGGAGTACTAAGAGAATTAACAACAGATACCCATCAAAGGACATACAAATGAATTGTACACAGAGAATGTAGAAAAATAGAGTGTATGTGATATTTGGTAAAGGAATGTGTACCAGTGGTATGCAAAAATAGGTGGGACCATTCAGAAGACTAAAAGATATTTGTAGGTCTAAAAGGTCCCATCTGTTTATCAAGTGATTAGATAGTCCAGAGTTCTGAGATGTCAGATGTTGCTGAAGTTCAGAAGAATAAGACATGAAAAGTGGATATTAGAGGCAAAAGTAGACATTTTGATAATAAAGTGGGCAATTAAGACTGGGGACTTCATCTTCCAAGTATTTACAATCAATGGAATGATAAATCCGGAATGATATACTTTCCAACTCAAAGGTTTGCATCAGCCTTCTCCCCTTTTAAGTCTACAGACTTGGATCCTGATTCAATTCAGACTCATTGTGCAATGACAGTGGAACTGGAATCAAGGACACAATTTGGTGAATAATAGACTTCCTATATGACAGAGTGCATAAAACGCAAACAGTAACACAATCATCTTCCTTTCGGATACTATTACACTTCATATATTACATATAGCGTATTTTGTATTTTGCCCATGCAGCTAACACAACAGTGAAGCATGGAGATGAGCATAAAGAGCAATAATTCTTTTAAAGCAAGTCTGTGACAACAAAGCAGACCAGTTTCTGAATACTCTTCTTCATATCACAAGATCACAAAGAAGACACTAGAAATGTACAATCCTGCTAAAATACCTAGTAAGAGGACTGCTCCTGAGGACCTCAACATACAGTATACTGTATCTGTCTCCAATATTGCCATGCACTACATATACGTACAGCTAATTTCCTTCTTTATATTACACATAGAAAATCAGGAAACAAAGGTCCATAGTTTTGTGTGTGTTTTTTTGTTTTTATATTTTTGTTTATTTTTCATCTTTTTAAAAAAACAAACCTGAAACTCCTAATTTGTTAAGAGTAGATGCTCTGAGAGCTCCTCCTCCAACCACAAGCTCTAGGAGCTGTCATTTCATCAAACAAAGCACAGTTGTCTTCTGGGATTAAGGGAACTGGACTGTGCAGGAGTATCAGTGAAAGTGAAAGAAAAGGGTGTAGCAATGAGGAAGTGAAATGAAATTGCTGGGTAGCAATATCCGATAGTTGCTTTGTATAAATAATCAACAAGGTGTAGGTTTTTCATTACAATCACTATGTTTCATTTTGATTGGATGAAATCTGCAGGTGAATCAGGGTACCTTTGTCTGACAAACTACAGATTAATGTATGTTGCTCTGAGCCTTTAAGGGAGAACGGATTAAGAGGGTTTTGTTCCATATCACTTTCCTTTGGCTAAAACCCCTGATTGACACAAACATTTTCTGACTTTCACAGACCAATCAGACCTATACTTCTCATTTAATGGGTGTGAAACTGTAGGTTTATGAGCTAAGAATAAGAGACCAGAATGGAACAGAACCCACAAATAAGTGTGGGGTTCAGATAAGCCTTGACAGATGTTGATGTGCAGTTTTTTAGTTCTGAATTTGTTCGAAGAATTTATAGGTGGGGTTCTCATAGCCGTTTTGCTGCATCTTGGCCAGGTGACGTTCCTCTGGTGTCACTGCTGCATCCACCTATCATGAAAAAGAGGAATACATATGTTTTAAACAGATTTAGGTCCAAGTTTTTGGACACTGACAGTTTTTACAGTGTTAATGGCATACACTCACCCAGTAGATCTATAATCAAGCAAACAAGATGCAAGGGAAGTAAAGACTTTCATCTTTAGTTGAATGTGTTTGCTGATGAAGCTCTAACCGTTTTATGGATATTTTTAATACATTTTCATTTTAATACACTAAAATGCAATTAAAAGAAAATAAAGCAAATAAAAACTCCTTTTTTTTTAAACTGGGTGGGAAATCTCATGACCCAATATCATCACTAAATACCAAGTCTCTTCAGTTGTGATGCAGTGCTAGGCTTTAAATGTAGTCGCTCTGGGTTGTTTTGCTCTTGCCACCTACATAAAAAAAATGCTCTAAGGGATTGAGAAACCAACTGACTGACACGTTTTCTCAGAACCTTCAAGCTGCTCCAATATGTTTGGAGTCTAAGCTACTAGCAAAACTAAACCATTGTCTATTTGAAGCACTTTGTATCATTGCCAAACAGCAGTGACTCAGCTCGCTCTACAGCCGTACGTGTCCTTGTGATACCCTTCATGAACCATGATTGATCGATAATGTGGGCTGCTGTATCTGTTCGGTTCCTTCAGACCAAAGAATCTTTAAGCTGGCTTGCCTATTCAGGAGTGTTGACATAGGCATGCCTCATGGTGTAGATGTTATATTTGGATTGATAACAATAACAATCATTATCCTTTCTCTTTCAGTGTCTTGACTTGGGTTGTAGTTAAAGGTACTGAGCGCAAAACCTGTATCTCCCACGGTTACTTTGACAAAATAGAGAGAATTAAATGTGTAGGTTTGTGATTTAATTATACCTCCATGGCTTACCCGAATTTCCCCTATGGGGATCAATAAAGTATTATCTTATCTTAATTTCAAATCTATTATGGTGTTGAGTACAGAGGCAAAACTGCAAAAGTTGTGTAATTGTCCAAATAATTACAGATGTAACTGATGATATACAAATTAATTTACACTCAGCTCTTTACCTCAATTACTCCATGATGAATGGATGTATATTGTTTCTTTCTCAGCATCACCAAGGTGATAACAATGACGGTCGCTATGACGACCCCTCCAACCATAAGCCCGATAATGGCACCTTTGTTGGATCCCGCTTCATCAGTAAAGAACACCTTTCAATTTAAACAAAAATTTTTTGAGGGTAAAGCACAGAACACAGCAGGGGCCAAAATGAATTGCCATATGTGGCTTGGAATCGACTCGGTTTTCATACCAGTTTTTGATGGTGAACTTCATAACCAGCACTTTGCCTTTCCTCGGTCTCCATCCGCACTTGTGGCATCTCTTCTGGCTTCAAGGCTGATACTGAAACCAGAGAAGCATGTACAGACTCAGCACATTATTATATGTAAATATAACAAAGAGGGATATGTCACTGTCCTGAATCTAAGCACCACATTTCAAAGTATGTGTGCCTTTATCTGCATTCTCAATGGCAGAAACATAACGCAAAACCCTGTAGAATTAAAATTGATGGGTTGAGTACAATCAAACCCAGTAAGTATAATATCTTAACAGATCCACTCAGTTTTCAAGATCACAGGACAGAAGCTGAACTGAGCAGCAACTATCGACATATACTTAGGTAGAAGTGAAGCATTATTGTTTACACTGGTTCTATCTGTGAGTTGAGTTTGTATGTCATGAGAACTGATGATTAAAATGCCTAATGCCTGGTCAAAAAACTCAACATTAAGACTTGAAAACTGGGAATGTGCCAGGAAAAAAAATCTATTAAATTAAAAGTACCACATGAAATGTAAAGATTTTTAATAACTGGATTCATTCATGACCATAGATGCTGCCTGATCTCTCAGTTTGATCAGGAGTAATTACGTTGATTACTTACCATAATTAATTCATTTGAATAATTAGTCAAAAAGACTCATAAACACATACATACCAGGCCGTGTGGGGAGACCTCTGTCTGGAACTGGACGAGCATCAACAGGCTCAACTATACCATTTAAGAAACAGATCAAATGCAAGTTACTGACTAAAGATTACATCAATGTTTAACAAATGTGTTTTGTTTTCTTTTAAGGATTGAAACTAGGTCTTAGTCATTTAGAGCGATTCAAACAATGTGCGTGTGTCTGTGTGTGTCTTGTCTGTCATTATGACAAAAAGTAGAGCCTGTTACTGTGATTCTCTGTGTTGGGCTGATTGAAGCTCTCGGGGTGGATGAAGCCAAGGCCGTCGAGGCCAGAGTCCATAGGAGCAGAGCTGTACGTCTGATCGGGCATCAGAGCATCATTGCCGTAACTAATCCTACCATCAACCTGGAAACAAAAGAGAAGCAAATACCTTCAGAAACAAACACAGCTATATAAAAAAGGAGCAGAAAACTTCCTCCTGGAGCTGCCACCTTGTCGTGGTGGAGGGGTTTGTGTGTTCCGGTGATCCTGGGAGCAATGTTGTCGGGGGTTGTGATTTAATTATACCTTCATGGCTTAATTTCAAAGCAGGGGTTTCATGCCCCTGGAAGGGTCACCCAAGGCAAACAGGTCCCAGGGGAGGGGCCCGTCAAATCGCGGCTAAGAAGATTCTCGTGAAGTAAAATAACCGTGGACCTGGTTTTCCCCTGACCGGACGCGGGTCAAAGGCCCCCCCCCCCCCGGAGCCAGGCTCAGGGATGAGGCTCGATGGCGAGCGCCTGGTGGCCGGGCCTGCACCCATGGGGCTCAGCCCAAAGGGACGAGATGGGTCCCCCTTCCCCTGGGCTCACCACCCACAGAAAGGGCCAAGGGAGTCGGGTGCAGTGTGAGCCAGTGGCTGGGGCAAGGGACCTTGGCGGTCCGACCCTAAGCTGCAGAAGCTGGCTCTAGGGACATGGAAAGTCACTTCTCTGGCTGGGAAGGAGCCCGAGCTTGTGCGCGAGGCTGAGAGATTCCGACAAGATATAGTCGGACTCACCTCGATGCACAACCGGACTCTCCCTTAGAGATAGGGTGAGAAGTTCGGCCATCCAGGAGGAACTCGGAATAGAGCCGCTGCTCCTCCGCATAGAGAGGAGCCAGATAAGGTGGCTCAGGCATCTGGACAGGATGCCTCCTAGACACCTCCCGGGGGAGGTATTCCGGACATGTCCATCTGGGAGGAAGAGGAGAGACTATGTCTCTAGGCTGGCCTGGGAGCGCCTTGGGGTCTCCCCAGAAGAGCTGAACCATGTGGCTGGGGAGAGGGAAGTCTGGGGCTCCCTGCTCCCGCTGCTGCGCCCGCGACCCAATTGCGGATAAGCGGTGGAAGATAGATGGATGGATGGATGGATAGATAGATGGATGGAAACTTCAGCAGTTAAGAGCCAGAACAACTTAATTAGAGAAAAGACCAAATATTTAAAGCATTATTGAGGATGTGCAGGAGGCAAAAAGACTAGGTGACAGATGCACACTGTGTGCATTTTAAAGACTCTTTCCAAGCCAACAAAGATACTTAGTTTCAGGTTTATCGACACTGATTATATGATAGAAATATCAGTTGTTTTCTGCCTCAAAAATGTATAATGCTCTTCTAAATTCTTGTAAACGTCAAAATGAATTGTTTATACCAATGTGCCCTCACAGTCTAAAATTAATTTTAATATTCATTATTATGATGCTGTTCTGCTGCCATGTGTCTTGCTTTTCCTTACTAGCATTACATTTCCGAACCACCTCCCAACCTAGTTTTTCTCAGTGCATAACCTCTTTGTCTTTTTTTTTTTTTAAAGAGCAGTGGTGTGTCTACATTCACATAAGTCACATGTTTATGAAGAGGTAAACTCCATGCAGCCAAACTCACCCGCACATCACTCTGAAGGGAAGAGACTTGTTGAGACAGCTCAGACTGAACCCTCTGGATTATGACTGCTAGGGGAACAAGAGAGGACGAGAGGTGGCAGTTTGTGAAATGAAAAGAGTAAAACATACATGAAATAGGAAGTCCACAGTTGCTGGAAGATTGTAAGAAACAGCACTTCATATTAACTGTTATATATCAAGACTCATAAGCATTTTTTTGTTTTTTTTATAAGCATAGCTTAAATTGTTTTTTATTCATTATTAAGTTAATCTATATACTTTATGAATGATGGATTCACTTTATTCAAATTCAGAGAAATGTTTGTTAAAAACTTGAAATTACTGAGAAGTTGTTTATAGTCTTGCAATAATTTAGAGCGTGTAAGTTAAAGATGTGCAGTTGAATTTAAATTGAGAATTAAGTGGAAGTCAAGTTCACCAACTTGCAGGTTGATTATGATATTTCAAGGAGATTGGGGCCATCTAAAAAAATAAAAAATACCATTTCAATTGTTGAAAATTTAATTTTAATAATAAGAGATGTAAAAATCAAATGATCTCTTCTGTTCAATCTGAGCCCTTCAAGTTGTATGTGAAAATCCTGTAAACAACTTCAATCAGGATTTATAAAGTCACATGAGAAATCACACTTTTGCCAATGATCAGAATAAGAATTTCTTCAATGAAATAGTGAAAAATAATGAAGTTTTGTTGATTGAATTTGTTTACTGTTAAATGAAAAAAACTATTCAAAGCATGAAGTTTCTGTCACGTGTCACTAACTATAATTTGTAAACTTTCATCATATTCTCCATAGAGGGCAGCATACTGTTCAAACTGGAGTTTTAACTCTGAAGAGCAATGGGTCAGTCGGATACTTTCCACAAAATGAAGGCTAAACCAATTTTAAAGATATATTCAGTTTTGTGTTCAGGAAACACACAAAAAAAATCCACTGAACCTCTTTGAAAGGTAGCCAATGAAATTAGGCTGCTTCATTGTTTTAGTCTTGTGTTTCATTTTATTTTCTCATGTCAGGTCAGATTTTATTTACATGATGCCAAACCGCAACAGAGTTGTGTCATGACACTGTCAAAGTAGATAAGGTCAAGACCATACTCTTTAAAATCATTAACAGAGACCGAACAATACCCAATGAGCAAGCACTTGGTGACAGCAAGGCAAAACTGCCTTTTAGAAGGCAGAAACCTTGGACAGATCCAAGATCAAGGTGTCTGTCGCAACCCGTTGAAATAAAAAAAGAGGGAGACACCGAGGAATGGAATGAGTGAGAGAGAGAGAGTAAATTATAAGTTAAATGGAATTACTAAAATGGAGAGTAAAAAATATTCGGAAGTCAATTTGTGAGTCAAGAGTAAAAGGTCATGAGTTTAAACTGTAAAATCAGGATCTGGTTGATGAGTTTAGCTGGAGCCTGATTTACAGGTAGGTGGGGCATGGCAGTCAAAGCAGTATGACTGTTGTGGAGACAAAGAAGCTAAGCCCTAAAGCAAAGCCCTTAATTTATTTGTCTATTTACATTCCAGTCCTCAACAATGACCACAACCTATGGGTGGTGATGGGAAGAACGCAGGTTTAATTGCAGGCAGATGAAACAAATTGCCTTCACCCTGAAGGCACTGCAAGGAGCTCGGATCAGACACATGAGAGGAGCTCAGAGTAGACTTACTCATGAAAGGAGTCACCTGAGGTGGTTTGGACATTTGATAAGGACACACCTGAATGCTACCCTTTAAGAGAGGGCCTGGTCAGTTCAAACAGACTAGGAACACCATGGTTCGTCCAGAACACGTCCAAAGGATTTTATGTCTCATCTCGCCTCAGAGGGCTGTGGGTTCCCCCAGGAGGATTAGATGACATACAAAACAAGGATAAAGCAAACACTTACCAACTTGGTTTTGGATCTCATTAACAACACTGGGCACCTTGTAAAGCAGACCCACAGACTGATTCATCCTCTCATCAATCACACGCAGGTGGGTCAAAACCTTAAAATTGTGAAAGAATTAAAAACAGTCAGTGTTAAAATTAAGATAATAGGACAATACAGATAAAATATATGATAGTTTCTAATCACATTGCAGTTTTGGATTTGACTTGATGAGGGGGGTGTACCTGAGGCCGGATTTGTGCAGCCTTCTTGGGATCAACTGTTCGGACATGCTCAAAATGTTTCACTGTATGTTGCCTGTCCTTCTGTTCTGTGCGGATGTACTTCTTGAGCAGGCTCAGCACCTGACGTGGCTTGTGGTAGAAATTATGGGATTGATGTTAGATAATGGAAATACTGAGTAGACATTTACATCCATTTTATTGAATAAGGTATGCTTGTATTTTACATGATGAGGATTTTAATGGTACTCTTCACTGAATTTCTACACATACTATAGTACAAATGCTTTGTCAGGGAAATACCCTGACCTCATGCCATGATTGTGTCTTAACTGAAAAGGTTTCTGTGTGGACATGTGTTTAAATGTCTGTGTACCCGTGGAGGATTGGCCTGTAGAGCACTGAGGTAGTTTTCCAGTGCCAGCCGTCGGCCACTGTTGAGCAGAGCTTCCACCCGGGCCATGTGGGTTTCTACCAGCTGCTGTCTCTCTCCTGCGGCCTCCTGCTCAAGAGTCTCTACCTTCTCCTGGAATTGCTGGAGATCAATTATATATTTGAGAAAGGATTTTTAAGCACTTCCCCAGGCAGTACATAACAAAATTCAGGATGCCATCTTGAGCGAGCAAAAACAATAACAGTGCAACAACAATAGGATCTGTATTTAATTTAAAAAATAAATGATCTTAGTACAGAAATTGTATTCAGTCTCTTACTACACTCAAAAACATGTAACTATCACAGGGCCACATATTTTGGACGCTTTTACAACAGTATGTTCACATTATTGTGAAAAATATCATGTACTACTGTCAGTGACTGAAAACAGCATGACAGAAAGTTGATTAAAAAAGGACAAAGAGGGTCACCCTGTGACAAAGGTCGGCTCTGGTTGGTTGCCAATCTGATTCCCAAAAAGAAAAAAAAATGTGAGTTTAGTTTGTGAGTTCAGTAGCCTCACCTGTCCATATATAGAAAATTATTTTTGAGCCCATCTCGTTAAATGTCAGTTTAGTTGAAGAAAATTAGCTAAGACTAAAAGATACCTTACATAACAATTTGAGATACATAGCTCTTTGACAGTTTTTTTTTTATTTCATTTTTATCACATAAATAAGACATTCATTTTGAAACCATCATTTTGTTGCAAGAAAATAAACCCTGCCCTCTTGGAGCTTGCAGTTGAAAAATGGCTGCGAGCTTAACCTGGTGCAAATCATTATGAGATTAAATGTTTGCTGCCCCCTCCTTTTAAATAAAATTAGCATGATAAACTGAAGTAAATACAAAGTAAATTCTAGTTTGGCTCCTACCTGGATTAGAGCTTTCTTGTCAGAACGAGAGAGTTTCTTGGCTTGTCTTTCAGCCTCCTCCCACTCCCTCATCACCTGCATATGTAAGGGAGAGAGCATTTTATTATGATATTTTCAGGCTTGAAGGAATAACATCAGACTTGCTGATGTCGATAAAAATGAAATGGGGAATTAAAGTAAACCAGTAGCCAGTAGAAAAAGATGTTAAGGATGTAGAGGTTAACCATGAAATACACACAAACACACACACACACACACACACACACACACACACACACACCTGGGACATCTTTTCACGGTGCCTAGCCTCAAGGCTTTCCTTTGCTTTCTCGAAGTCAGAGTGTTCATCATTCCCTGGATTCTCAAGGTACCAATCTACAGCATCTGGAGGACTGGGGGCCATAGTGGGCACTAGACCAAGACAAAGTCGGAGGATTCAGTTACAGGACGGGTGAAAGCATACTTGCACTAAAACAATACCAATTAAAACAAAATTACTAAAATGATGAAACCATGACAGGTGAGATGATAGATGAAATATAAAAAAAAACAACCTTTCACTAAAACATAATGCACTCAATAGAAGCAACATTCCACTGGGTTTCTGTGACAGAATTCAACTGAAGACACACACGATGCCATTAATGACATTTAGAGGACAGGACAAAAACATACAACTGTTAATAAAAACATAAAGGGTTAGATACAAACAAAACATTTGCAAATACACCAATATACATTACACAGGTTATCGTGTGACAAACAGTGATTAGTTTCCCAGTAAAAGGGTTTGCATGTCTTTGTTTAATGTGGGTTCCCTGAGATAAGAAGAAAAGAGCTGAGTCAGGATCAGGGCAGGTGCTGTGCCGCTGACATGGGTGCCGCTTCGTTTGGTGGAAACAGAAAATCAACCAATTGACCTTCCACAACACCATCCACAGCAAATATACACACACACACACACACACACACACACACACACACACACACACACACACACACACACACACACACACACACACACATATATATACACTAT